>JAJJWW010009531.1:0-82002 GCA_023531295.1 Papaver armeniacum
CTTGTTGTTTGGATTTCTTTTTAAATTCTTCTTTACCATGGTGGTAGCAAAAATAAACTACAATTTTTTTTTTTTTTTTTTTTTTTTTGGTTTACAAAAAGTGAAAATAAAAATACAAATAATGAAACAACTAACTCCATGGACAAAGGACTTTGTCACTCAATTTTTCCACAACTTGTATTGTCTTGATTTTATAAATTTTATTAATTCTCATCCTATTTTCTTTTCTTTGTTGCACAAAAACCTTGGACTATATCAATTTTTCTTTCCATATTCTCGATGATGCTCAGGTTCTTGACGATGATGTGTTTCTATGGGTCTTGCTTTGATTGAGAGAGAGAGAGATGCTAACTGCGCAAATCGATATTTAGAAGGAGTTTTCATCTTTAGACGTCACCCTCATGATTGACAAAAACTAGCACTCAAGAGATCAAAAGTAGTCTTTGAAATTGGTGCGAAGTTGGGTAGCTCACCATTCCTACCCGGAATTTACGTATGGTGACACACACTCTAATGACTTTTCTAGAAAGTTGCAAAAAATTGAAGGTTGGTGCCTCACTTGATGTAAAATGGGTAGTCTCCACTATGGGTGATCACAATTCTACTACCGAATATCTAAACAGCACCTAATTCGCCCTCCGGTATGGTTAAATCCAACTTTAACGCTCTAATCAACTAAGGAACCCGATTGTGTTCTCCGGTACTTCTAACTTTTTGTTATTTCGGTCAAAACTCTCTATGTAAACATAGCTAGAAGCATGCTAGTGACTCTAAAATCTCTAAAAGTTGGAAGTTTTTACAAAAAGAGTTTTTGAATATTTTTTTTTTTTTTTTTTTTTTTTTTTTTTTTTTTTTTTGAAAATAAAAGGTAAAATAAAAGACTAAAAACTCTAAATGCAAATGCACCCCAAACCTAAATCAAACATTGTCCTCAATGTGTCTACATATAGAAAAAATTTAAAAGCAGTCACATACAGAGAGAACTATGCTTTGATAAGAGAAAAGGGAAGAGATTACCGGATGTCGGCGGGAGCAAGGTTGAGTTTCTTTAGTCAAGGCTAGAATCCAACATTCTCAATGGAGATCATATCGGATTAGCACAATATAAGCACAAAAAGACTCAACCGATGCAAGAAAAGAAAAATTTAACAAGTCCTACAAAAATTTATATACAAAAATTTACTAACAATCTAAAAAGTTGAGGGTCAACCCAAAAGATAATGTACAGAAACATTAACATTCTTATAAATATAACACGAAAATGGGCTTTGGTTTATGTGGGAATTTGGTTTATTGGGCTTTGGTTTAAATGGGCTCATTTTTGTTTTTGTAAGCTTTGGTTTATGTGGGAAGCCCAGGTTGCTTTGGTTTGTTTGGGATTTGTTGTTTGAAGCCCAAGATTTGTGAAAACAGCACATCCCAGCTTGGGTTGGCAGAAGTAGAGCCCAGATTGAATGGCCCAGTATGTGGGCTGAGTTATGCACAGCCCAGCAGCTGAACTTGTGTGGGCTTTAAAGTTTTGAGTGCTAAGCCCAGTTTTTTTTTGCAGGCTCAATTTGGTTTATTTGCAGAGCCCAGATTGTGGTAAGCCTAGTGGTTGGGCTTCAGCTTATGTGCAGAGCCCAGTGAAACTGTGGGCTCGGTTTGGTTTAAGCCCAGGTTATGGGTTTAGTTAGCCCAGTGGAACTGGGTTTCAGTTATAAATGACCCAAAGTGATGTGCAGCCCGGGTTATGGTTCTCGGCCCGGTTGAAAAGCACAAAGAGGGCCTCGGTTTTGGGTGTGGGCTCTAGGTTATGTTCGGCCCGGGTTGAGGGCTTCAAATTGAGCACACTCTCACGAGAATTTTCACAAAAATTGACACTGACCTAGTGGTTGTGCGGGCAGTCATGCTCGGCTCATGCCTTTGGTTAGTCATTGCAGCTGGTCAAGTTTCTATGTAGGATTTAAGCAAAATTTGAGTTGCACAGAGCCGGGAAAACACAAGGAAATTCAACTTGGGTAAGCACGATTTGCACGACAAGGAGATCACAACTTTAACGGGGAAGCAAATTGCACCAGTTGGCAACTCAATCAGTTGCAACACAGATTGGCACAGCAAAAGGGGTTCAAGCATGCATAAGGGCTCAACAGGTTAGCTCACAGACCACACAGATTCACAGGCTTTTCACCAGATCTTTCACCAGGCTCAACAGGTCACAGCAGGAGTGCAGATGTGTAAACTTTGGAAACCTCAGTTGTGGCTCAAGGCACAGGGCAGAGCTCAGGCTAGCAAAATAGCTAGTTTCAGGCAAGGATAGCTCACAGTTTCTGTGGAGTCAACTCACTCAGTTGACTTCACTTAACTTTCACAGACTAAGCTCACAGCCTGCAGCTTCAGGGAGCTAGCAAGGTATTACAGCTCATGCACAGTTGGCTAGGTGCACATGATCAGGATGGCAGGCTTCACAGATTTAGGGTTTAACACAATGTAAGCATGCATAAGGTCACAAGCAGATGGAGCACAAGGGAGAGCCAGCAGGGTAGCTCCACACTTGCTGCTTCAGGGGGCTAGCAAGGTGGTAGATGGCTCACAAGGCTCACAGGGTTAGCACCAGGTCAAGCATACACAAGCTCTAGAGTTACTACAGATGCACAAGGCTCATGGATGTGGAGATAATTTCACACAGATGCACAAAGTGACACAGTTCAGCTCAGAGACATAGCTATTTCAGCTAGCAAATATGTTTAGCATGCATTCATGGAGTGTCACCCATACATTTATCAATCACGGAGCGAGTTAGAGAATGATACTAACTTGTTTTAGCACGGTGGCGGTGCTCGGCTCCTTGTCTCACCCAGGGTTGGCTCGGGTGCACCACAAAGACGGAGTAGCACAAAGACACGGAGAGCTCGGCAAAGACACGGTACTCTTTGGCTCAACAAAAATTCTCGATTCTTCGAAGTGCAAGTTCAAAGCAAAACAATAACTAATGACTAAGTACAACGAGATGCTAATTTGAGAATGCGAGATGGAGTTAATGCAATGAAGATGTAAAATAAATATGTACAAGGTGAACGGGAGTTCTGACTACAATGCAAGGTGCTTATTTTACGGATGTATGCTTTAAACTATAAAGAAAGAAAATTGTGAGATGCACAAATTAAGCTAGAAGATCTTTGCAAAGGTTAAAACAAGATACAAGTTCTGAGATGACTATAAATTACACTACTAAAGGTTAAACAACAATGCGAAGTAAATATGTACAGGGGTAGTAAAGAAAAACAGTGAAGCGAGCAACAAGAATCGACTCAGCACACGCCAAGTCCCCGGCAGCGGCGCCAAAAACTTGGTAGGCCTCGAAAGTGTATGCAAATTTGACCTACGTGTAATACCGCAAGTGCACGGCGTCTATCGGAGACGCGGCAAGTACGGGTCGATCCCACAAGGACTTGTGTGTGCTTTGTGTGTGATCTAAGGCTTTCTCAACTGAGTTTCAAGTGAAAATGTGTAGTGACAAGGTAACAACACGGGGGTTTTGCCGATACGGCTGAGATGAAATGAAATAAACCTAAACTAAGGTATAAACAGTGACAAAAGGATATGCCAGGGTCTGCAAATCCACCACTAACTCCTATTGTGAGTTTAACTATGTTGAGATTCTTGTTGTCCTGTGATTGATAAGGGCAGGGTGTCAATTCCACCACCTATCTCTCCCTGTAATGCCTCAATTAACAGCTAAAGTGCGACCCGAGCACTAGTTGTCTAATTTAGTACAACTAGTCAAGGGAATCAGCATTTGTATCTAAGGTTGAGCTGCAATACACTCAACACAGTTGAGACCTAACTACTGAGTGTATCCATGGCGTTGGTATACCTTTGTGAGAGAAAAAGCATTGGTTATTTGTAATTGAAGACAATTGATAACATTAAGCATTCAAGATGGTTCACAGAGTTAAAACACAACTGGAATTAGGGTTTCATTGAAACCCTAGCTACTAAATTAAAACATCAAAATGAAAATTAAACTACAAAATTAAACCTAATTGACTGCACTGGCTAATCCAGGCGTGACTAAAATCATGTTCTCCCTCTTCTATTTATACAAGCACACCCATTCTCCAAAACATCAAACCCTAATTCTATTTAAAATAGAAATTAAATGTAAAATGAATCGAACCCATACTCTGATTGCCTCTCCTCTTGTCGTGCGGCTGTTAGAACTCCATCACTCGATTGATTACACAGAACCCTAACCCTAGTTCCATTTATCTCTTTCATAGCCTCTAGAGTTGTTGAGAGAGGCTAGGCAAGAGATGAGTGAAACTAAAGGTGGCTGTTGGTGCGGCACATTTGCGGTGTAAAGAGATGGTGGTGGTGAGGTGGTCTCGATTTTGTGTCGGGAGGTGATGAAGGTGGTATGGTTGAAGAAGAGCGAGCTCGCCTCTGTCGGGTGAAGAGGTAGGGGGAGGAGAAGAGAATAGGGTTAGGTTTTGGTGATAGGGGCTTATATAGGTGGTGTGATGTGAAGCGGGTGCATCAGGATTTGATGTGAAGGTCGGAGCGAGCGTCGGATGTAGCAGGTAAGATCTGAATGGCTGAGGTAGAGTTGGGACGATTTGGTGTTGCACAGGAGCAGCGAACTCTGATGCACGTGGAGGCAGCGACCGTAGGATGTAGCTAGGTGTGATCTCAACGGCTCGGGTTGGATGGGCTCGGATCCGGGTCGGGTCTAGCTCAAGCCCATGTCTTCCTTGTTGGGTTGCAACTGATTTGCGCGCGGGCTTTGGCTAACTGCTCCATAGATGTTTGACTCCAATTCTTCGCTCCTTGGCTCCTCAGATTCTCCGAGCTTTATTTACTACCTAAAAACACAAAAATAATTAATACAAATATTTATTCTTGAAAACAAAGAAAACACAGAATCTGGGATAATATTTGATTTCTAAGCGCAAAAGATGAGTAAAATGCCAATAAAAAGGTGTATAAATATGCACTATTTGGCACTCATCAAGCGCTACCCGTTGGTGGGAAACTAGATAATTGCGGTTTATCTTTGTTTTCGATTGATTTGATTGACTAACGGTGGTTGAAATCTGATTGCACCTAGTTTGTTTATTCTTGAGAATATTCTCTTCGATATAAGATTCACTCAAACTAGTTCGAGTTTTATTGAGGATCTTTAGACTGTTGTTGGCGATCTTGTGATAATCCATTATTAATGAGACTTTGTTACGTGCGTGATTGATCACAAGAGATTCAAGTGATTGTGTGCGAGTTTTTATTGAAGATTTAAGAAGATTTGAAGACAAAGAAGATATTGAAGATCTGACTTGGGTTTTATAATCTTTGGTGTGCACAATACTTGTTTCGGTAAAAGAGGATCCAATTAATAATCGGTTTATCCTTGTGGTAGATTGGATTGATTAATTGAGTAGATTGGCATCAATACGTTTCCTTGTGATTAAAGGTATTAATTGGCTTAATCTTAAATGATTACCTTTAAGTGATTGAACATAAGATAGATCTAAAGACCCGACGAAGGAGTTTATGTTAAGATAAACAGAAGAGCCTTTGTCCGACTCATATCACTTGGTTGAATAGAGTTGATAACAAACAGATTTGTTGTTCCTTTACTGTTTGGAATACGAACCAAAGGAATTGTTCCAAGTATGTGACTTATTCACAAGTCGGAGGCGTGGGAATACAAACGGAACTAAGTGAAATATAGGGTTACTTACTTGGTCTAAACTATACGAAGTTAGGTGTAATTTTGTGTAGCGGCTTAATCCTGAGAGTATTCAATTCTGGACAAGGTCCCGGGGTTTTTCTGCATTTGCGGTTTCCTCGTTAACAAAATCTTGTTGTGTCATTTACTTTTATTTTCCGCATTATTATTGTTTTATTATAATTAAAGTAAATCACACAAACGTTAATTCATATTTACTTGATAAGCAATCCTATTGTGTTTGGTTAAGTCCGAACCTTTGTATCAAGTAAACATACTTCGTTGTTGTATTGTCTCGATCTCGTATCCATAGACGATCACACGAAGTGTGAACCGATTAGTTGTATTGTCTCGACTCAGTCCATAGACAATCACTTTCGGAGAAAGGACTTATAAGTAGGAAATTTTTTAGCTTGAGGTATATTTGGCTACCCTCGCCTTTTCAATTGGTATCAGAGCAGGCAAACACGAAAAGATCTAACAATCTGTGTTTGGTGCGATCCAACCTATAATAATTGAATCTAATGTCTGATTCAGTAAACGTTATGCAAGAGTATGAATACTCAAATGTTGAAGATGTTACCACTTCGTTAACTCATGATCCAGGAGTTACGAAAGCATATATGTTTATTTCTGATGAAAGACAAGAAGCTGATAAAGAGTTGGTAAAACTCCTAAAGCCTATACAGTCTCTGTCTTCTAAAGTGATCATTTTAAAGATAGAGTCAGATCTTCTTAAACAGGAGATCAGAGAATAAGACATTCAACTGAACTATCTATCCAAAGAGAAATAGATCTCGCTGTCAAACTAGAAGCTCTTGGTAAATCTCTTACAGATAAAGAGACACGTCCCATGATTCTGACTAATGATGCTGTTGTGATTTCTTCCGATGAGGAAACTAAAAGTCCTTGCTCGACTTTTACAGATTGTGACAAAACCGGGTTGATCACATCTGAAACAGATCAAAATGATGGTAGTTTGCCTAACTACATCAAGTTAGAAGACGATGAGAAATCATCTTCTAGATCTACTGATGATCAAACGAAATCTTGTCCAAAGGAAACTTTGAACCGATTCCGTGATGACTCTAAGGAATACAAAGTTCAGTCACTTGACAGGAAACTTATACTTCTTCAACATACGGTGGTAAAATTTTTGAAAGAAGTTTCTTGTCTTAAAAAACTGAAAGATTATTCCTCAGTAGAAAGACAGATTATACTACATCCCGAAAGAAGTTCTGGTTTCTTGTCTTAAAAAAACTGATAATCGCTTCTAGAAAAAGGTTCCTCTGCACCCATATCGAAACAGTTCTGGTTTTGATGAGGAATGACTTCAGAAGGAAGGGAAAGGGCGAATCTCTGCCAAAAGAAACAATCAGGATTTTCCGATAGTTGTTTCAGATGATCACACTAATGTGAATAATAAGGAAGTCCTTATAATGAGAAAATCGTATGAAAATCTCATTGAAAGAATTAAGAGAGATCTAGCTATCTCCGAGAATTCTCACATTAGTACATTTTCTCCACATGATCATATCTCTAGAGTTAGAAAAGATCATCATCTTGGGAGAAAATATTTTGGGCAGAAATTCCCTAAAAGAGACATGAAATATGTTTCTGATATTCACTGTAAGCTGGAAAAAGCTTACTCCGATGCAACTTAGTTGTATCGTATGTTGTGCTTTCTCATCCTTTTGTGCTCATAATCTTGGATGGGAAAGGCACAATAAAACAGGAGCACATGTACCATTGTGTAGTTGTTTATCAGAAAAAATCTGTGATAGTTTATGGATTGCTGTGAATCCATGGGAGTTAAAAATGTTCATGTTTAACATGATTTTCCAAAAATAGGTGATATTTGGAATTTCCGGATTTTTAATAATCCTTCCACCTTGAGAATTTCGGACTAAGGAAACGAAATATATTGTTTGAAATTTTTGGATTTCCAGAGGTCTCTTGGTCCGAAAGTTGACTCTTTTAAGAGGTTTTGTTTTTTAGAAACTTTATCTTGTCTGTATTCGAAACCCTGAGAAATCCTTTTATATATTATTCATAACCGAGCATGCCTCCAGTAACTCGCAGTGTCTCAAAGACTAATAAGGAGGAAGCTCAAAAATTAAGGATTGTCAAGGAATCGATACAGAGAGAAAGAAGAAAGGCATTATGTCTGATTATGACTCTGATAGCTCAGTTGGATCACAAGATGAGTCATGTCTGTTGGCTTAGAACCTTCAAGATCCAACCAAAACCAAGTGGATTCGTTCTGATAGTATGATTGACTATATTCAAGGTTTTGAGGAACTAAGAACCAATCTCATTATAACGGTTCGAAATCAAGATTGGCTCAAGGATAAGATTGAGGAAACAAAAGCTGATATAGCTGCTATGAAAAATCAGGTTGAAAGACTTGAGAAACAAGAAGTGGTTGTGGACAAGTCTATTGAGACATGATTTAAGAGTTTGAGCACTGAAGAGACCTCGGTAAATAGCAAGAGCACCACTAGAGATTAAGTTATTTACTGTATTACTTAATCTAGTATAATAGACATCAATTTTTGATTTCTTTCATTGATTGTATTGGTCTATTATGAATAAAATTATTTGATTGGTAATTTTTCTTGTGATAGTTTTTGGTTTACATAGCCAGTGCTTAATTGCTTTTACCTTATTTCTATGTGTGTTTATGGGATGTTTGATTTCGGTTTTACTACCTTAATATTCGATCTCATATTTTGTGAACCCTCATGGTTTGGGTGACTTTTTGATTTAACGGGATTAAGTTCTAGCCCTAGTAGGTAGGCTTATCAAAGGATTATGAGGGGTTCTAATAGAAACAATATGTGAAAAAGTCATAATATGTTGAATCGGTTTTGGTTTAGCATAAAAGCATATGTGTTTCGACGGTTTTCAACTTTTTCTTGCAATTGTTAAAACCGGTTTTCAACCTTTCTCTGGTAAAGGTTGAGGTGTGTTGTTATTCTTTTGTTCACGCATAAGGATGACAACGTGGTGATATTTCGATATCAATTCTCCCTGGACGAAGATGCAATCATATTGGAGAAGTGGATGCGAAATTTGAGGTAACAATCTTGTTAGTTAATTGTTTTCCTGTTTAAGAAAAGCCCATGGATGTCAATTTAGAGCTGTGCTTTGCTATCGCCTAGGGATTCCTTTGTTTGTTGAGAATAGTCTGTGCCCAAGTTGTAACAAGCCCATGGATGTTTTCGGAGATCATGCGCTTCATTGTGCAAAGGATATTGGCTACAAATTTCGTCATGATGTGGTTCGGGACACGACTCTCGACATTTTCCACAAGGCCAATGTTCCCGCGCGGAAGGAAGTATCTCTCGGTCTTCAATCTGATGATGGTCAAGATCTAAAGCCTGCCGATATCCTTGTTCTCAACTGGGAAAACGGGCAAGATGTGTGTATGGATGTTACAGGTGTTTCTCCATTCACTGGTGGTGGCGTCCGTTCCTTTGCTCCTGGTAAAGCTATCCTTAGTGCTGTTTCACGTAAACGCACTAAATACTTGGACAAGTGTGCTGCACAAGGTTATGGTTTGGGTATCCTGGCCTTTTCTACCTTAGGGGAACTTGGTGAGGATACTCTGGTCTTCTTCAAGCGCTTAAGGAACTGCTTAGTTTGTAATGATGCTAGTAGTGGATTAGGTAGTTTTATTTTCCATCGTTTAGGTGTTGCTATTCAAAGAGGAGTTGGGGCTCAGCTTGTTGCTAGGCTGCCAACCAAAAGCTCTGTGTAGTTTATAAAGAGATATTTTATTAATAATTATTATAATAAATTAAAAATTAAGAAAAGCCTGAGTTTATATTATATATATTTGTTGCTTTTACTTAACAAAATTTCGGTTCAATTGATATTTATTCCATGATGTGTGTGTGGATGTGTGTTTCAATTGGTTCCGGTTAAGAAAAACTATTGTTATCTTTCTTTATTGTGTGGTATCAATTGTTTAGGCTTACAAAATTTTGGTACAATTGATGTGTGTGTTTGATTCAATTGGTTTCGGTTAAGAAAAACTATTGTTATCTTGCTTTTGTATGGTATCAATCGTTTAGGCTTACAAAATTACGGTGCAATTGCGGTGCTTATAATGTCTATGTTGTTTCAATTTCTTCCGGTTGAGGTGAATAATTATGCAAGTTGATTTATTTTGGTTTGTATGAATTATTTATGGCTTAACGAAATAATATGTGTACGGGATGAGTTGTTTAGTCCAATTCAATTCCGGATAAGAAACTAAGTTAATTCTGATCTTAGTTAGACTTATCGAAGTGAGGTTTCGATTATTCAAGTCTAATCGAATGCCTAAACAAGAAATGCTAGTTAACTAACCTAGTACTTGTCTTGTTTAAAATTAAAAGGTCTAAGTTTATGGATAATTAGAACCTGATGAGAAAAATGGAGTTTATCTTTATTTTGGTCTTATCGAATTAAGCGGTTGTTTTTGAACAATCGGTTTAGGGACTAATATGCTTAGTTATTTTTGGTTTGCTAAACTAAATTGGAAAAATTGTTTCGGATAATTATTTCCTTGGTAACATATCAAAATAAGACTACTTGTAGTTTCGGTTTTGATATTGGTTATCAGAACATGATGTGTGGAACCCTCGTGCCTAACTCTACAGATTTGCAAGTCTATTCTGAGATTTGTAAGTTTCTTTTCGTGTTTTCCTTTATTTTTTTGTTTCTTTGTCATTTTTGTGACAAAAAGGGGGAGAAATATATGGAGTAAACATGTGATGCTGGCATTGATATTTATATTGATTGGCATCGCTAGGGAAAAGAACATTGGTACTTGAATGGTTTTATCTAACGAAAGAGTGAAAGCACATACTAAGGGGGAGTAACATGTCATATATTGGTATAACAAAGACGTGCGGATTGAATATCTACCTATCTTCCTTAGAGGGAGTAATAGCTTTGTTACTATAATGTCAACGACGACATTTTCAAGGATTGAATGTAAGCAGTTTCACTGTGCTGTTGAATCGGGAATCAAGCGGATTGTAATGAATTATTGTAATTTGTTTATCCATATGATGTAAGAGTTTTGTCACTAAAATTGACAAAGGGGTAGATTGTTAGAGCATGGCTCGGTTGAACCCACCAAGCGTTGGTATGTCAAGTTTGGTTGTCATATTTTAGTGAATCAAAACTCATGTTAAGAGTCGCTTGATTATGTACTAGAGTTAAACTTCGTATAGGTTAGCTTGAAAGTATTAGGATATGAGACATTATAAGTATTGCGAAGACTTGAATATGTGAAGAAGCAAGGAGCTACAACGACAACAATCATCCTTCCACTTGAGGTTAGTGATATTTGACTTGAAATGTTTCATTCCCTAACGTATCTTTCAAGTCGTGCATATTGAAAACATAACTGCGAAGCTTATTTGAACTCTAGATAGACATAGTATTAAGGAATACAATACGAGGTTTATTTGTATGTCTGACCTTGTAAGGGAAAGGGAACTGATACTTATAAGGGAAAGGAAAGGGAACCGATCCTAGTAAGGGAAAGGGAACCGATCCTAGTAAGGGGTGCAGTACATCAAAGGGAACCGATCCTTGTATGGGGTGCAGCAAGGTTTATAGCAGAAAGGGGAACCGATCCTATGGACATGTGCAACACATATAAGTTAGATACCATATATATGTGGGGAACCGATCCTAGTACCTAGTCAACCGAACTTTTGGGAAGCTAGTGTGACTATGCACAATACTCACATGGAGGTAGAACAGTAAACCCATGATTGTGATTGAATGTTGGTTTGATCAATCACATAGTTCTTGAAAGTCAGATGAACCAATTCTAAACTTGTTTGGAAGTGTAGAAAATCGGTTTCAAGGTTGTAAGTGTGAAAGAGAACTTACTAAGTTAAGATGTCGACAAACTTTGAACACGTGCTGTGAATGTTTATTTCTATAATTGTTCAAAGATATTCCTTAACGGCTAAGGGAAGAGAATCCCAGGATCGAAACATAAGTAAGTTAAGAATCTTTTAATTAAGGTTATTAATTTCATTTTGTAGGGAAATTACAGAATTAGTAATGTGCATTTACTAATTAGATTTTCCGAGAGATTTCGATCGTTATTTTTGGACAGAGCATTTCCAGGAATTATGAAAACCGAATCTGTGCTTTTATGAATATCTTGAGAATATTTTCGGTTTTGGAAATTCCTTGGTGTCCAAACTTCCTTGTCTATAAATACACGAAGTTTGCCTTTCTAGCAAACTAATCCTTCGTAACAAACATGATTTAATCTTTTTGTTGTTATTCTTGGTGTAGCCGCCTATTCGGAGAGGAGAGTAACCTAATTAGGCGAAATCTCTTACAGCCGCTCAATTTAAAGTCTTCTTTGGGATTGAGAAGCTCTAGCGCGACCCGTTGGTGGGAAACTAGATAATTGCGGTTTATCTTTGTTTTCGATTGATTTGATTGACTAACGGTGGTTGAAATATGACTGCACCTAGTTTGTTTATTCTTGAGAATCTTCTCTTCTGATATAAGATTCACTCAAACTAGTTCGGAGTTTCGAGAGGATCTTTAGATCGTTGTTAGTTCTAAAGACGATCTTGTGATAATCCATTGTTAACAGACTCCGTTCTGTGCGTGATTGATCACAAGAGATTCAAGTGATTGTGTGTAGGTTTTTATTGAAGATTTAAGAAGATTTGAAGAAAAATAAGATATTGAAGATCTGACCTGGGTTTTATAATCTTTGGTGTGCACAATACTTGTTTCGGTAAAAGAGGATCCAATTAATAATCGGTTTATCCTTGTGGTAGATTGGATTGATTAATTGAGTAGATCGGCATCAATACGTTTCCTTGTGATTAAAGGTATTGATTGGCTTAATCTTAAACGATTACCTTTGGGTGATTGAACATAAGATAGATCTAAGGACCCGACGAAGGAGTTTATGTAAAGATAAACAGAAGAGCCTTTGTCCGACTCATATCACTTGGTTGAATAGAGTTGATACCAAACAGATTTGTTGTTCCTTTACTGTTTGGAACACGAACCAAAGGAATTGTTCCAAGTACATGACTTATTCACAAGTCGGAGGCGTGGGAATACAGACGAAACTAAGTGAACTATAGGGTTAGTTACTTGGTCTCAACTATACGAAGTTAGGTGTAATTTTGTGTAGCGGCTTAATCCTGAGAGTATTCAATTCTGGACAAGGTTCTGGGGTTTTTCTGCATTTGCGGTTTCCTCGTTAACAAAATCTTGCTGTGTCATTTACTTTTATTTTCCGCATTATAATTGTTTTATTATAATTAAAGTAAATCACACAAACGTTAATTCCTATTTACTTGATAAGCAATCCTATTGTGTTTGGTTAAGTCCGAACCTTTGTATCAAGTAAACATACTTCGTTGTTGTATTGTCTCGATCTCGTATCCATAGACGATCACACGAAGTGTGAACCGATTAGTTGTATTGTCTCGACTCAGTCCATAGACAATCACTTTCGGAGAAAGGACTTATAGGTAGGAAAAGTTTTAGCTTGAGGTATATTTGGGTACCCTCGCCTTTTTACATATCCCATCAAATTAGCATGTGTAACTATAAGTTACACATCTAATTTACATGTGTAACTAGTAGATACACATTCATTTAGCTTGTGTACCTAGAAGTTACACATTTAATTAGCATGTGTAACTACTAGTTACACATCCATATTCTGCCAATGCTAGTTAAACGTGCAAACTGTCATGCATATGTCCTGTGTAATGTGCAGTTAAATAGATGTAATGTGTAGTTAAACAGATGTATGAGTTAAGTGAAACCATTCCAGACCTATATCCATATATATCCATATACTACCTTTCAAGAAAATAAGTAGCTAGTCGTAAGTAATCAAGAAGGCCTACTTGATAATCAGAGAACTGATATTGGTATTCAGGCGTCATAAGAATATCTATATGGAGAAAAAGCAGTAAGTTTATCACGAATAATCAATGTCCCAGCTACGAGAACTATCTCGATGCATAATTCAACAGTAAAAACCAATCATTCACAGGGGATGCTAACGTAGTAAATTTATCAGAACAAGTTAACCTTGAGCACAACAAAAATATAAACATTTAAAAAAAGAAGAGAACCTTGTGAAATCATCTAATTACCTATGACCACTAGCACCAGCAGTAGAAACTTAAAATAGTTCATACTCTATCATCTCATCATCTCCTTCAATTCATCAATTAAAACACCACCACTGACTTCAAAATCCTCCTTCAAACCTGCTCCAATACCACCACCTCTACCACCACAGCCTCTTCATACTCCTCCAAAACCTGCATCTCCACCACCAACACCACCATAGATTCGTTAATCAAACTCAACATGTGTAGTCAAGATAAGCCAGATAAAAACAACAACAAGAGTCCACAACTGGCTCCACTAGAATTATGACAGATCACGGTTTTTTATTGAATGGAGAATATCTTCTTAGCTGATTGAATTCAACTAGTAACTAGTATTATCAACAAATCAAACTTAAACAACAACATCAACATAAACAACAACAAACCTAAACATACCTAGATTCAAAACCCGTTGATTCAATAAAAATCATGTTATTCTCCGATTTGAATAAAGTCAACGAAAACAAAAATCAGAACCTAATCAAACTAAGAAAATAAAACTCCTAAAGGAGGAAAACCTATTGAATCAAATCGAAAACCTTACCTGAAGTAGCTTCGAAACAACAAATTAGAGTCAATTGATTGATTCGAACTTGTAGATTGATGATCAGTTGTTAAACCTGTTTGAATCAAAAATCTATAAATCGATTGAAAACTAGAATAATTCAATCAATACATGAGATATCTTCGAATCAACTGAAAAATACAGAGATTCGATTGTAACTGATAGGGAAGAAAGAAACCCTAAAAGAATCGTTGAAGCTATGATCTGAGATTCAATCTAAAACCAAAAAAGAATGATTGCTTTCGTTCTTCTGTGATACGTAAATGTCATCAGCGAAGATAGATAGAGCGAGAATCGTTTTCTTGCTCTTTGCAATTGTTTTCTTCGGTTTGATGAAAGAACCCTAATTTTCTTCAGATCAGAGACGAGAGAGAAGTGAGAGAAAGTGAAAATGAAAATGAATCTGGAAATGAAACCTATAGCCTATTTCATTAGGTATATATAGTAAATGGCATTTTTGGTATTACGAATTTTCCCCAAACCCTAAATTTTATTACCAAGCCCTGAAATCTAAAGTTTTGGGCCTAGAAATATTAAAAAGTGAAAGTATGAAGTTGATAGGGGAGGATCCATTTAGTGGGGCTTCTATATATTGAACCCATATAGTGGGGGATTTTAGTATTTTTCACTAATTAATAGGGGAATATTAGCCCCCTTAGGGGTGTGCATATAATCCAGAACCGCGGATTTCATCCGCAACCGTCCGCAAAATTGCGTGTGAAAACCAATCAGCAAGAGTTTATGGGTCGGTCACGGGTGAATTCTCAAATCTGCAAGGTTTAGCGGTTTGGTTGCGGTTGGTTTTATAAATCCGCGGATTTATCCGCACCGGAAGATTATGATCACGTGGATTGTGATTTGTGAGAGTAGTGTGATTGTGTGGAGTCTGTGAACTATTCCGTAAAGTGAGAACTCCAGAAATTAGAGAGTGAACAACTGAACATGTAAGGTAGCTTAGAAGAGGACAAAATATGAGACCGGGCTTTTTTTTTATCACTCACCACTACACCGCATAAAGTATACACATGCATGCCCATCAACGGATTATTGAAAAATACTATTGTATTCGAAAGCAAAATCCATCCGAACAATCCTATTCAAAAAACACTTCAGCTGGAGATTTTTCTTTCTTTCTAAATCCGCGGTTAATCCGCATCCGGCCCGTACAATCCGCTGATCCGCAGAGGTCAAATCCGCGGGTGATTGGGCCGGTCACGGTTCAATTTTCCAAATCCGCAACTTTGACGGTTTGGTTGCGGGTGACCCTAATCCGCAACCGTCCGTCAGTTGCACACCCCTAGCCCCCTCCAAAATGGAGTAGTGCCCAAAAAACGGTTCCAGAATAACTAGGAAAATATTTGGGCTTGAGGATAATAACTTTCTTATTTTTGGGCCTTCTTAAATTGCCAACAAACTGGCCAGTGAATTGCCCAGGCTGAGATACTAGTAAAATTCGATTGGTCGGACTTGGTAAGAGAAACTCAGAAAGCAGAAAGAGAGAGAGAGAGAGAGAGAGAGAGATAGGGAGAGGAAGAGGAAGAGTTGCGATGGGGAAGAAGAGGAAATCCGATGCGAGTCGACTAGAAGAGGTTGATCGAACGATGTATACGGCTTTCCGTAGCGGTGCTAATTCTCTATCTCAGCTCTACAGCCAAGCCATGAATCATCAAAAACTCTCTTTTCAAGCTGGTGAACGTCATGCTCAGGTCCCTCCCTCTAATTTTCATTTCACATAACTTTTTAGTATAGTCTTTTTCTTGATTCTGTTTCTTGGGGCTTTATCTTGATTAGTTTTGGCTTCTTTTCTTTTCTGATTAATTTGATTTTGTTGCTTTATACTAATGAACAAATTTTCATTTAGTGTAATATATGCCTAAGTTTTAATTGTCACAGTTTTGATTGATGTTTATTAAAAAACTATGAGGCAAGGAATTTATTTCTGGCGTGTATTTCTCAGATATGAGTAGGTTTTTGGTGCTCTATATAAAAAGATGTGAAAGTTCATGCAAATGTTCAGCTTTTGTGGACGTATCATATCAGTGGGTGTTTGAACTTAGAGAGGGTCACTACTCATTAGGTAGAATTTAGGTTACTCAAGTGTTCCACGCATCGAGGGCTAATGTGGACTGATTAAAGTCAAAAGTTGGGACTAATTAATGCATGTCAATCTTGATTTAACCCTTCATCCATGATAGTAACAAGTTCATATCATCCTTTTATTGGAGTTGATAATGTTTTCAGTAGCTAATTGGAGTTTTAAGCTATATTTAAGTGGGAGTTTAGGTAAACTGTTTTTTTTTTCCTATTGAAGATAAGTAAACTGTGATCTTGTGTTGAGACACGAATATAAAGCTGGAGTGTTTCAAGGTTTTGGTTCTCGCACATGTTGTAATAATCTTATGTATCTCTTGCTCCATTTATAAACTGTGGTTACTCATAATGGTTCTTAGATATTTGGTGTTTTAGTTCTACAATTACATTTAGAAAAACTGTTCTAGTTCTTCAATTGGTCTTTCTTCCTTATTCTTAGGACATGAAGTTTGTTTTCAGAACTAACCCTACATGCTTTTGTTTTGCATCAATGATGTGTTGTTTTGTTGTTACTGTGATCCTTGAAATCTCTAGGGAAGTTCACCTTTGTTGGATTTCAACAGATTAAGATTAAGCTGATCTTTATCACTTAAGGTTTTACTTATTATATTGTCTTTATCTAGAGCTTGTAGATAACTGCATGCCTTAAGCCACTAAAACATGACACCACCAATACGTGCTTGTAAACTGGCGATTTTATCTTCTGGTAAAGGAGCTAAACATATGCAATTGATATTTGAACACCATGGTTAATGTTGTACTGTGAGTGGTCTTATTTGTTGAAGGAGCTTAAAATACTACGGCTTTCAGGTGCATGAGCTGATTGGCTTCGTTAACTGTTGTGCTTCAGCTTCACTTTGTTAACCATTCCTTTTCTTATAATGATTATAAACCTAAAAGAATTGATCGGATTGGCTTATTTTGTTGTTTGCAGGAGAAACTATGTCAATGGATCTTACGACAACAGGAAGAAGGATCGAGAGTGACGACAGCCAATATACTTGCCTATCTGCAGGTTTTCCTTCGTTTCCAATCTATCTACATTACATCATTCTTTCTTGGTTTGCCTTCTCTAAGCCGTGATGATAAGTTTAACTTTACATGATTCAGTTGTCGCTTTCTTCATGGTATTTCTTATAGATCATGTCTTTGTTTTTTTTAATGTTCAACAGCCGAAATCTTCTCTTTTCCACATTTTTATTATCCCTTCCCCCTGTACCCCTCACTTTCACTTGTTTTCATTTGCTAGTCAACTAAAGATTGCCTAGATACAAATTGATAGGGATTTAGGGATGCACTACTGCACTTTAAGTTTGGTTATCATGAAATAAGATGGCCTAGATTCATATGGATACAAATTGATTTGGGATTTCAGGGATGCACTAATGCACTTAAAGTTTGGTTATCTGATATGGGGTTTATTCCAGCATTTGTGAGACAAGGCCAATCTGCATAGCTATACATAATGTTGTCTTCCCTGAAACTTCCTCCTCTATTTTTGTTTTTCTCAGTGTTGCAAGATTTAAAATAATCTGGTTTTTACTCCACTAGAATACATTTGATGTGCAGAATGAGCTTGACTATGGCGGAGAGGAGCCTCATCAACCCTCAGTGAACAACATCATGAACTCTGGTCCTCATGTTTCCTCTGGTTCGTTTGGGCCAACCACAGTTGGACCTGGCATCGGTCATCCCCGATCTTTGCACCCCGATCACCAAGTTAAAAACTCCATCTTCTCAAATGCTTTATCCAGCCCTGTTCGTAGAAGCCTTCAGCATTATCACTTGTCTCAAGACCAAAATAGGGATTCAAATCCCCCCAGCTCCAATGACTCGTCAATGGACATGCATGATAGCCCTGGTCACGACTCTGCTTGCTGATGAGACTTGAGAGTGTGGTTTCACACTGCTATAGTAAGTGCAAACTCAACGATTATACATCATAAAAGGTGCATATGCTTGTGTGCGCGTTAGAATGATTAATTTGTTTTCATTTTCTTTCCTTTTTAGCTTTACTTTTGTTTGTGTATATCAGTATTGTCCTTGGGCAAAAAATATCTGTAACTGAACCAGAATTTAAGCATTTCAACAAACTCTTAGTTTTAGAGGTTCTTTTTGACAAAATTTATATAATAAGATAGACTGCTTTAATGTGTTCATGATCTTCGTTGAAGGTAGTTCCTACCTTATTTATGTTTTTGAGGGCATTTGCTGTCAGTTTTTTATTTTTGTGTTTGTGATGGTCTCATTCGGTTAATGGCTATTTTTGTGTGCCTGATGGTCTCATTCGGTTGTGTGCCTGATGGTCTCATTCGGTTCAATGGCATCAACTTGCAATTGCAAATTCTAAATTGCAATATGCGAAGAAAAACATTGTAATGTGTTGCAATTACTAAAGGGTCTGAATCTGAAACTAAAGGGTCTGAATCTGTAAACACTATTGACACACACAAGGTTGAAACAAAAAGGAAAGTTTCAATGCGTCTGCCGGGAGTCGAACCCGGGTCTATTGCTTGGTGGGTAATTATCTGGACTACAAACGCTGGCTGATTATTGGCTAATCATTTGAGGAGGGCTTAGAGCAACAAAGTTCATGGCGTTCATTCTTTTATGGCAACAAGATTTCATATGGGATCCATAAGTGTAAATTAGGCAAGGACGGGCAGCCTGGCCCTTTTAGTAATCTAGGCCTGCTGGACAGCTCTCACGTTCAGCTACCTAAAGAGCCAGTTAAGCCGCGTAGGCAAGGTAAAAATATTTATTTTGAAACCCAAAACCTGTCCAAAGTAGGAAATACCAATTGGTCCTAGAAATAATATATTAGGATGAGTCTAGTAGATTTGTTTAATGTTTCTTGGTCATATTTTAATATAAATTAAGTTTGGTCCTAATAAATTATTGATCTCGCTGATGTCATGGATGATGTAAATGTCACCTTATATCTAAATACCCTTTTGGATAAGGACCATATATATAGTCAAAAGGTAAGAGAGATGAAATCATTCTCAGATTTACTTTCTCTCTCTTCTTTTCTAGATCTAGTTTTTCTTTTCTTCTCAAATCTTTTTTCTATGGTTTTAATTTTGTGGAAACAAGATGATGAAAATGAAGAAAGATGATGAAGATGATGAAGATGAAGATGATGAAGATGAAGATGATGATGAAGATGATGATGATGATGAAGATGAAGATGATGAAAATGATGATGAAGATGATGAAAGATGATGATGATGAAGATGAAGATGATGAAGATGATGATGAAGATGATGATGATGAAGATGAAGATGAAGATGAAGATGATGAAGATGATGATGATGATGATGATGATGATGAAGATGAAGATGATGAAGATGATGATGAAGATGAAGAAGATGAAGAAAGATGAAGATGATGAAGATGAAGATGATGAAGATGAAGAAAGATGATGATGATGAAGATGAAGATGATGAAGATGAAGATGATGATGATGAAGATGATGATGATGATGATGATGATGATGAAGATGATGAAGATGAAGAAAGATGATGATGATGAAGATGATGATGATGATGATGATGATGATGAAGATGATGAAGATGAAGATGATGAAGATGAAGATGATGATGATGATAATGATGATGAAGATGAAGAAAGATGATGAAGATGATGAAGATGAAGAAAGATGATGATTTTGTGGATAAGAACCATCTATGAAGATGATGAAGATGAAGAAAGATGATGATGATTTTGAATGTTGAAGATGGAGTATCGATGAAGATGATGATTTTTGTTTCTTTTTAGGTTTTTGAATGGACTTCATTCCTGGGAATGAAGTCTGTTTTTTTAGCTTTTTGTATGGACTTCATTCCTGGGAATGAAGTTTGTTTTTTTAGCTTTTTGTATGTATGGACTTCATTCCTGGGAATGAAGTCTATTTTTTAGCTTTTTGTATGGACTTCAAGTATTTGTTTTTATATCTTTTTGTATGGACTTCATTCTTGAGAATGAAAATTTTAGGCTTTTTTGTATGGACTTCAGAGAATGAAAAGATTTTTTAGCTTTTTGTGTGGACTTCATTATGGGAATGAAGATTTCTTTTTGTATGGACTTCATTCTTGGGAATGAAGTCTGTTTTTAGCTTTTTGTATGGACTTCATTCCCGAGAATGAAACGTTTTTTAGCACGGAAGAACTCCTACAAAAAAAAAAAAAATTTAACACGGAAGGGTATTTTGTCTATTTAAATATTTTTAAATAATTATGGACCAAACAGTAAAGGCGTTTGACCAAAGGACTAAACAGACATGGGCCCACCTATAAAAGGACCAAACGATATTTTTCCCCTGTCCAAATTCCATTCTGTTAACCATGTATTGATGGTGGATTTTTGACGAAGGTTAGATTCGTAAAATCATATCGAGAATTTTATATCTTTGACCACATCAGAAGCATAAGAGATTTTATGTCTTCACGTTCCGCAAGAGAAGTGAATTGTAGTTTTGTAACCTCGTCAAAGCGATGATACATGACGGAAATATTAGAGCCTCTTAGGCAAAAGCTCACAATATTTCATGTATCTTGTGTTGAGCGGCTCAGTATTCCTTTCAATGTACGTTCATTTGAAAGATGCCTCTGGTGCTGCAAGAACTCTTCCCAGAATAATATTCAGAATAAACATGATGCTGCCATCTCATGTCTGAATCAATTAAACGATTTTATACAAGTTGTCGGCTAGTATAAAGCGATTAATTAAATCTAGTGCTGAATTCATCGAATGAATTCCTAAAAATACTCAAAATGAATATGATGTTGCCGTCTTATATCTCGAGAACCTGCTGAACATGTACCTATTCCTTCTCAACAACAATTATCATACGTAAGTTTACGTTAAACTTTATTTTTTAAAATTCACAATAATATGTGATAATGTTTATTTTTTGCATGACAGGACGAAGCTTACACATATTTACAAGAACATGTCGATTTTAATGAACATTCACAAATTTATGTTAAATCAAATGAATGAGAGGATGGACGCTCTTATGGCGAAAGATGAAAAAAATACAAGGACTAAAAAAATCAGAACCACATGTTGGAGGTACAACTGTCCCATTTTCGTATGTCACAACCACCCTAACCTCCCCTTGGATTCAATCCTTTTTCTCAAACAACGCCACAACAAATTTGGAATAATATGACTCAGGCATCAACATCAACAATGTCGTCAGTTAATCCCCCTCCGAGAATGCAAAAGTACTTTTATCCCACCGCGACGGCGCCTTCTTATCCGGGTACGGATAATATGAATGGATAATTTGTTATGACTATTTAGATGCCTTGTATTTCGTGTTATGTCTTATCTTTGGTGTGTATAGTCATTATAGCGCTGTTGATAGTTAATGACTTGTCTTATCTTTTAGGGAGTAGTCATCTCAAGCATGAGCGTGTAGTCATATGACTGTCCCTTATTCGGATGATTTTAATATTTCTAATTAAGTGTGTAGTCATATCAAGTTAGTCCCAAACACTTGCTCTTTTTATTAATAATGTTCTGGGGTTTCATTATAAATTGAAGACTCGATCTCTAAATTTATATAAAACAACGGAATTCTTCTTCTTCTTCTTCTTCTTCTGATAATAATAGTTTCTTCTTATGCTAATAACGACAAACTATGAGAATACCGCTCAGTATTCTTCTTCTGTTTTTTCTTATTCTAATAATAATAGTTTATACTCTTCAGATGATGATTCGGTAGCAGTTAGCCAAAATAACCTAGCCGTTAATTTGGGAGAGATTGTTACAAATGTAAACTTGGCTCAAACTCGTATTAAAATACCAAGAAATCGTGAGGTGGGAGATGAACTTCTCTGGAGAGACTACTTTGCCCTGAACCCACGCTTTCCACCAAATGTATTCGATAGAAGATTAGAATGCAGTGATAATTGTTTAACCGAATAGTTGCAGATGTTGTGTCTGTAAATCCTTATTTTGTTTAAAATACCGATGCTTGTGGGGTTCTTGGATTAAACCCTCATCAGAAAGTAACAACAACATTCAGAATGTTAGCTTATGTATGTGCGATAGGCCAGGAATTTCAACATGAGGAATGCTATGAAATCTTCAAATCAATTCTTGGGCACTACAATCTTGACGAATGATTACATTTAAATATAATATCTTTCGTTTAAGTACTCTTTGTCAGATGTTATTCGAGTCTTGGGCACCACAATCTTGACGAATGATTTTATTTAAATGTATTATCTCTTTTTTTACGTACTCTTCATCAAATTTTAATTAAGAAATGGTAAGTTGTTTCAAAAGGTTTTAAAGTTAATTCAATTCAACGAAAATAAAAATAAAATCCAAAAGGTACAAAATAAAACTGCTAATGATAATAACAAATATTAAAACACAATTAAACTACTAAAACTATTAATACCTCATTAATCATAATAATTAAGGTTTTCACTAATCCACCAACGCTTTAAGCTTGGTTTCTACTATTCCGCACTATGTCCGCCTTTCGAAGTTCGATGTACTCTCTTTGTACAACATCCAATCCAGATATATCCATCATCATGATGCGAAATTCATCGCATGCTACTTGCTTTGCGTCGAGTCTATCTTTCCTTGCTTGTTTTGCCGTAGCCTCAACTTGTTTTGCAGCAAACTCGGCTTCTCTTTGTGCCATCTTGAATTTTGATTGCTCTTGGTAATGGGAATTAAAATTTTCTTGTTGTTTAATAATTATTCCCATCATTTTCTCTTAGGCAGTGGATTTTTCTCTCCCTGTTTTCTTGAGTCGTTTCGCTGCTTGTTTTCTCATCTTATGGAGATATGTGTTCTCCATGTCTCCTATACCGGACTCGCCTTGAGTTGTTCGTTGCTGTCCTTCCCCGTCTTCCCCGTCATTCTCAGAATCTTCCATAGTGTGCGTCGTATCCAACACAAATATCAATCGCCGTGAATATTTTATATTTTCTAACATGATTGGGTAGCACTCTTCAGCCATTTGGTTTTGTTCCATTTGATTGCGATTAGTTTTTCGACCAAATTTAGTTTTGCTCCACCTTTTGCTCGTCCATTGTGGAAGCTCTTAGGCATCATTAACAAGACGGGTTCTGGCATAGTCGGCATTGGATGAGCTATTTTATGAAATACATAAACATCAACACTAACTCAATATATAATTCTTATACCAAGAAACAAAAGAAAGATCTAAGTGACTGAGTAAGGTATTGGAAAAAATGTCACCAGCAGTGACGAAACTTCTGTTGTATTGCATCCTCTTGTGAGCTCTACCTCCAGGCTTCTTCTTCTTGTTTTGATTTATCTACCTTTGGATTTTGTCCTGTAACTTTTTCACCAGGAGCTAAAGATCCATAAACCTTACCTGCAACAAAATCACAAACAACTCAGTTATTAGATTAACAACCACACAAACAGACAGACTCAAAATCGAAAAATGGTGATAGAATTGAGAGAAGGATTGGAATTGAAATTGAGAGTTGACTGAAATTAAAATCACAAACAACCAGTTATCAGTTTACCTGAATATCTTAAACAGAAGCCTATCTGAAATTGGAGGTGTCTGAAACTAAAATCAAAAAGAAAAATGTTAGGGTTTACAACCAAAACTGAAATTTAAAGAAGATTTAATTAGAGCTTGTAATTGAAATTTTCATACTTACTCAAAAGATTCCTAAAATCAGAAACATAGTTTCTCTTGAAACTCCTCATCGTCATATTTTTCTACAACGAAAAGCAAATCAACATATGAATAAGTAAAATTTCAGATGAAAATCAAACCCGATCTATCCAAACTCAAATTTTCTTTTTTTACCTCAATATCACCAGAAATACAAAAGAAAAAAAAACGAGAATAAAGAAATCAAATACCAAAAGCTTCTCCTCAATGAAAAACAGATTCAATTACATCGAAGTAAAATCAGTTCAAAAACCCTAATACCAATATCATAATGGAAAATAGATTTATATATGGTTTTGCTGGGAGTTAGTATATAGATGGAAGAGTTTTATGTGTTGAAACGAAGATCTACAGGAAGAAGTGGGTTTGAAATTGAAACCAAATTAGGGATTGAGTAGAAGCTAAAATGGGAGAAGATGAAGAAGAGAGTGATAGGCGGAAAGAATAATGAGTATTGGCTTCTCTCTCGAGTATAGATAGGTTAATGTGAGGTAGAATCTCTAAAAAAAAGTCAACCAGATCTAAGGGTTGTGATTTAAATTAGTGTGTTTCTCACGTGTATGGCTATTGGGAAATAACCTCCGATAGCTAAATGGAAAACACTTATCATTCAACAATGTTTTTTTAAAAGAAGGTGTTGTTGAAAACTCTATTTTATGCATCGTTGAAAGTCCGTTGTCAAAAGTTTTTTTTCTTGTAGTGAATGAATGTGAAAAAAATCACATTTTAGAGAAAACAATGAGCCAATTAGTCTAGTAAACTGTAAATCACTAATAATACTTAGATAATTATTACTATAAAAGAACTCACACGGATATCCTTTTATTTGAGTGAACAAGAAAATGAGAATTACAAAGATTAAAAAATGCAAAGAGAAGGCGTCTCTGACAATCAATGCTTTCTAAAGTACTAGAAACACCACCTCCCCTCCCATTATGCTTTTAAAGTAATAAAACATGTCACTCATTTTACAAAATCTTTCTTTAGTAAACAGGATTGGGACCATTCTAAGATGCAAATGGTAAACAACCCATTCTTTCAAAAGAAACAGGTGATATGTGGACATATCCATGTAGAATGCGGTCCATTCAAGTGATTTATGAATCTAGTGGATAAATCTAAGTGTTGAATTAATTATTGTTCACAAGAAATTATGCTTTTTTGAAACAATACTTGCACATATTATATAATTTAAGGGCTCACCAACACTGTCAATGCAAATATTGCATGTTTAATTGGGTCAATGTAGAACATCCTTCACCCATGGTGTGACGGACCGGAAAATTTTGGCTAGCGCACCTGGGCGCGCAGACCATATCTTCCCCGATGCGCCATTATCATGCTACTAATCTGGGCCTTAAAGCTAGGCAAATGCACGTTCATTTGCCCTTGCAAGCATGCTCGTGGAAAATGATGCGTCTAACTTAGCTTTCACACCTTTCCAACTCACCCTTGTTCTTCGAAGCGTTTAAAGCCTTGAAGGCTATGGCCGATGCACCTTACATGCATCACTGGCTTCCGAGTCCATTGTAGGCATTAAACATGCCTTGAACTTATGGATAGGCCGTTACAGGCCTAATATCCCTTCTTCACTTAGCTTAGGCATTCTTTGAGAGAATGCACCTATCTTGCTCGTGCCAAGGGTGCATCAATCAGGCTCATGCCGTACTTTCCTTAGGCTTATGCAAGTTCCGCTAACTTGCATATCTATGTAGCTTACTTTCGAGGCCATGCCCAATGCACCATTGGTACATGCCTAAGTCGAACGTCTTGATAATATGTATGAGAATCCAAGAAATGGAATGAAACTAGCCTCATCAAGTTTGGCTACAATCATCTCTTGCGTTGAGCTACCGAGCCAGATGATATGAGAGGCCAATATGCTGCAATCATCTCACAATTAGATGATATGAGCGACAAAGTGCTGGGCCGACAATGCTGCAACTCATTGCAGCTGCTTACGTAACCTTCACTACTCTAAAGGGATCAAGCACAGACCGTAGTTCATCCTCGAAGGGACAGAAACTTAAGCCAACTCGTTTGCAAGGCCGTGGCCAAGCAATAATGGTAATGGCCTAGTCTGTATAGGCCGTTCCATCAAAACGCATCCAAGTGATGCATATTTAGTCCGCGACATGGCATAGTGATACCTATACATGCCACATTGGAAAGGCTACGCAACTATAAATGAGGCATAAGCATCATTTATACTCTTTTAGCTAAGCTATGAAGCTTACTTGGTATATGGTCCACATATGCACCTTCAACCAACTACCCTTCCCTATATATGTTTTAAAGACATTTTTACAACTTAAATTGGGGGAGCAAAAATCATTCACCAAGTCCCAAGGCCATGATGGCTACACATTACTACCCTGGCCAACTGCAATATACGGCCGTGATGGATGTACATTCAGTTCTGGATCACATGCCAGTTCCAATGTCCGCCCATGATGGCTAAACAATTCCTGAGCCAAGTCTAGTGAAGGGCCGTGATGGCTGTATTTCCGGCTTTGGACCATCGGCCACTCCAATGTCCAGCCGTGATGGCTGTACATTGCCAAGGCCAGCCTGCTCTGGCCTATTGCGATATTGACCATATGCCAATGTCCTGCGTAATGCGCCATTGTGGCGCTACTTTGTTCTAGGCCAGCCACCCAACTAGCCTGAAGCACCTTTGGTGTGATATTGGTTCTTGTCCAATACATCTTACAACTTTTACCCTCTCGGTGTGATATTGGCCCTTAGCTAATATATCTTCGCAATGCGCCTTACTTGGCGCCCTATTGGCTCTAGGACAATGTTCCTGTTAATATGCAACGGAGCTTGAGATGAAGCTTCATCTCATGCCATGGCGCATCTTTGAGCATACGCCATGCTAAAAACACGGGGTGTTACAATATTCACCCCTTTAAAGAATTTCGTCCCCGAAATTCAAAACAAAAACTATTGAGGACAAATTCTTCGATTTGGATTCCTGAGCAAAAGTCCCATACCAGATGCTCAGAAATCACGCAAGGTGTCTTCAGTTTGTCATGAAACATCAATCAGGACCTTCTGAGCATACGTCCCATTCCGCATACTCAAGAATCCAAAAAGAGTCCACAACATTAACAAGAATCTCATTCAGCCAGTTGTCATAAGGATATCTCAACAAGGTATCCTAGATGGCGTCCCATACCACCATCCAGGAATCCCTAAGATTCACAAGGTTGGAGATGTCATCGAAATGACAAGATCTTGGCGCAGTACTGTATGGAACAAAATCTAGTTTACCACCGTCCCTGACGGTCATCCAGGTTGCCACTCGTAAGTGGGATCCTATCCGGCCCGACATCGCACACCGTTGGCCAGTTTCCAATGTGTGGGGGTGATCAGTCCCCTTGTCTGCCTAACGTTCCGAATGGTCTTCCGGATATCCACTCGTGAGTGGGGTGCCACTTAGGCCAGGCAAGCTCACAGTACTTAACAAGCTCAACTCGATTCGCAAAGTAACTGGCATAGCAGTTACAAACCGTTTCGGCGCAAAAGTTGGCCTACTCTCCAAGTTTAAGTTTTCTATTCAAGAAAAATACTCGTTAATGAGTCCACTTCGCACAGTCCCTAGAGTTATCTCGGAACTTGCTCGGATACCAACTGTGACGGACCGAATTTTTTTGCCTAGTGCACCTAGGCGCGCAGGCCATATCTTCCCCGGTACGCCATTATAATACTACTAATCCGCGCCATAAAGCTAGGCAAATGCACGTTCATTTGCCCTTGCAAGCATGCTTGTGGAGCATGATGCGACTAACTTAGATTCCATACCTTTCCAACTTACCCTTGTTCTTCGAATGGTTTAAAGGCTTGAAGGCTATGGCTGATGTACCTTACATGCATCACTGGCTTCCGAGTCCATTGTAGGCATAGAACATGCCTTGAACTTACGCATAGGCCATTGTAGGCCTAATACCCCTTCTTCACTTATCTTAGGCATTACAGAGAGTGCACTTTTCTTGCTCGTGTCAAGGGTGCATCAATCAGGCTCATGCCGTACTTTCCGTAGGCTTATGCAAGCTCCGCTAACTTGCATATCGATGTAGCTTACTTTTGAGGCCATGCCCAATGTACCATTGGTACATGCCTAAGTCGAACGCCTTGATAAGATGTATGAGCATCCAAGGAATGAAATGCAACTTGCCTCATCAAGTTTGGCCACAATCATCTCTTGCATCGAGCTACCGAGCTAGATGATATGAGAGGCCAATATGCTGCAATCATCTCACAATTAGATGATATGAGCGACAAAGTGCTGGACCGGAAATGATGCAACTCATTGTAGCTGCTTACGTACCCTTCACTACTCTAAAGGGATCAAACACATATCGTAGTTCATCCTCGAAGGGACAAAAACTTAAGCCAACTCGTTTGCAAGGCCGTGGCCAAGCAATAATGGTAATGGCCTACTACGTATAGGCCATTCCATTAAAATGCATCCAAGTGATGCATATTTACTCCATGACATGGCATAGGTATGCCTAAACATGCCCCATTGGAAATGCTACGCAACTATAAATGAGGCATAAGCATCATTTATACTCTTTTGTCTAAGCTATGAAGCTTACTTGGTGCATGATCCGCATATGCACCTTCAACCAACTACCCTTCCCTATATATGTTTTAAAGACATTTTTACAACTTAAATTGGGGGAGAAAAAATTATTCATCAAGTTCCAAGGCCGTGATGGCTACACATTACTACCCTGGCCAACTGCAATGTACGGCCGTGATGGCTGTACATTCAGTTCTGGCTCACAGGCCAGTTCCAATGTCCGCCCATGATGGCTGAATATTTCCTGAGCCAGGTCCAGTGAAGGGCCGTGATGGCTGTATTTTTCGGCTTTGGCCCATCGACCACTCCAATGTCCAGCCGTGATGGTTGTACATTGCCAAGGTCAGCCTGCTCTGGCCTGTTGTGATATTGGCCATAGGCCAATGTCCTACGTAATACACGATTTTGGTGCTACTTTGTTCTAGGCTAGCCACCCAACTGGCCTGAAGCACCTTTGGTGCGAGATTGGCTCTTGGCCAATACAACTTACAGTTTGTACCCTCTCAGTGTGATATTAGCCCTTGGCTAACACATGTTCGCAATGCGCCTTACTAGCGCCCTATTGTCTCTAGGCCAATGTTCCTCTTAACACGCAATGGAGCTTGAGATGAAGTTTGATCTCATGCCATGGCGCATCTTTGAGCATGCGCCATGCGAAAAACACGGGGTGTTATACATGGTCTCGCAGAGGCTACCATCAAAGGTTATAGATGGTGTCTAAGGATATGTTATTGATAATAACCTTCCTATAAAAGCTTGGGGATATGCAATGTTACACGCATATTCACTTATTCTTTTTAGAACCCACAATTAGTCAACCATTGGTAACTGGTTATAAGCATGTAATTTGAGTTCTTACACATTTTTGGTTGTATTATATATGTGTCATTACGACTCCACATCGTATTATAACGGGTCATCAAAACGATTAAGTAGTTTTGTTGGATTCCTGATAATTATCCGCATTTAGAAATCTTTGGCAGGCGATCTCTTAACCGCTATAATTGCGGGTTGTCACTTGATGGGACAATCTTCTTATTGTTAAGGGGAGATATAAAAATGATTTCTCCAAGGCAAAGACATGAATGGTCATGGTGTGTTCCCTCTTTGTCTCAAATTGATTTTTGTGTTCCATAAATGTAATTGTGAAGTGAAAAAGAATTATTGATTTTGAGAATGTATATCGCTAAAGTGACAAGATCAAACATACCAGCTGCAAATGTGGCTTCGAGGTTATAAATCTTTAGTAAGGGGTACACCATAGACTAAGGTGTTTCAACTACAATTGGTGGAAGTGTAGTTCAAGTCGTGGATCCATAAAGGAAGATAGAGATACCACCAGGTTTGATCATTGCTCACCTAGAAAGCAAGTAGGTGAACAAGGCAAAACCTAGTTTATATTATTAATTAAATCATTTCATTATATTGTCCCTGATTATGTTGTAATGAACATTATACCATTTTGTTACTTAATTAGTTAGCTTGGTAGTTGCAAAAGGACTTGAAATGCAAAACTTTTATGTGGTTATTACATATCTCTACAAGGATTAAGGGATAAAGATGTTTACAAAAGCACATGATAGCCTTTTGTTGCCCAAATCAAAAGACTCTAAACCACATAGTGCGTTTGAAATTATAGTGGAACGCTCGCTTAAGGATTGAAACAATCATGCGAATTTGGTATACCCGTCTAAGTGACTATTTTATTGGGAAGGGATAAACAAGTAAGGTATTATCCCCTGCGTACTCACAAAAAAGTTCTTGAATTGGAATTGTAGTTATCTATGTCGGTGATATGGACATGGTGTGTACTATTAGTGAAATAAGAGATTTTACAAGCTGCTTGAAATTCGAATTTGAGATGAAAATCTGAGAAAAGCTTGATCGGGCACCGAGCTTGTGGTATATTATTTCACCAGTTTGCACATGTCCAAAGTTGTCAAGCAGTTTAACAAAGACATGCATCCTGCCAGCACTCCCATGATTAGTTGAGGTTCAAATGTAAGTAAATGGGCATTTCGCCGAAAGGAAGATGGCAAAGATGTGTTGGAGACGAAATTCTCATATCTAAGCGCAATAAACACATTATTGTAATTAGCATAATGTACTCAACTAAATATTTCATCCTTAGTGAACTTTTTAGCTAGATATAGCTCAGCGCCGATGCAATGTCATTGCAATGGTATGAGGATTGTAATCATATACTTAAAAGAAACTATTGACATGATTTTACAGAAAATGGACTGCTAACGGAATTGCAATCCAAAAATTGTTGAAGCAATAATAATTTCTTCTCCCATGAAAGTAATCAGGGGAGACATGGTGACTTAGTTACTAAGTCATTTCCTATATTCACTTTTGGAAAGTATATAACTAAAGGAACTGTCTGAAAACTCCTTTGAATGGAATCAGGGGAAGATGTCTGTTAGAGCATAGCTCGGTTGAACCCACCAAGAGTTGGTATGTCAAGTTTGGTTGTCATATTTTAGTGAATCAAAACTCAATTAAAGATTCGCTTGATTATGTACAAGAGACAACTTCATATAGGTTAGGCTAGAAAGATTAGGATAATGAGACATTCAAGTATTACTCGAAGATTTGAAGAATGTGAAGAAGTAACAAGCTATATCGACAACATCATCCTTCCTCTTGAGGTTAGTAATATTTTGACTTGAACTGTTTCATTCCCAACGTATCTTTCAAGTCGTGTTATATTGAAAACATAACTGCGAAGCTGTGAATGATTATACTATAGTAGACATAGTATTAAGGAATTACAATACGAAGTATAACGCTTATCTTTTTAACTTCGTATATAAGACATCGACATAATCGTACGAATACTATTGTGATTATGTGTATGGGTATGGGTGAAGGTTTCGTCCTAGGAAACAATGTTTACATTCGTTTAAAGGAATTCATTCATGAACTTGTTTTATGAATCGAAAGGGAAATCGCTAGGCTTATTGGTATTGTTATTCATTGTATATCTTTGGATTACCAATATGTATGAGTTAGTAGAACCGATCATAACTTGTTATGTATCTTGGTAAAACTAGTCACAATGCCTGACTTATGTATTGGTATGACTTTTCTTAGTGTAACCGATCCTAAGTAATCACCTAAGATGGTATGATCGATATTTGTAATTGGTGTGACCGATCCTAGTAATTGGTGTAACCGATCTTAGTAATTGGTGTGACCGATCATAAAAGAATATGTAATCGATCCTTGTAATTGGTGTAACCGATCCTGGTAACTGGTGTGACCGATCACAAGTAATACCATGAGAATATGGTAACCGGTCCTGGTAATTGACGTGACCAATTTGGTAACTAATGTAACCGATCCTATTAACCATATTAAGGTAGAACCGATCCTTGTGTTTGGTAGAACCGTAAACCCATGATTAGTGTGTTGATTTGATCAATCACATAGTTCTTGGAAATCAGATGAACCAGTTTTAAACTTGTTTGGAAGTGTGGTATAATCGGTTCCAAGATTGTAAATATGAAAAGAGATTTACAAATAAATAAGATGTCGACATACTTTGAACATGTTCAGTAACTCTTATATTTTATTGTTCAAAGATATTCCTTAATAACTAAAGGAGATCTCAGACCGAAATAAGTTGAGAATCTTTTAATTAAGGTTGTTAATTTTATATGCTTTTAATTACCAACAATTAAAATGCATATCTCTGGAAAATAAAAATTGGTAATGTGCATTTACTAATTGGAGATTTCTATTAGGATTTCGGTTAATATTGGACAGAGCATTTCTAGGAATTATGAAAACCGGATTTGGAAATATATTACATACCTTGAGAATATTTTCGGTTTTGGAAATTCCTTGGTGTCCAAACTTTCTTGGTCTATAAATACCCAAGTTTGCATTTCGAGCAAACTATCCTAAGAGCCAGCAAAACTACCTTGTTGTGTTGTTACTGGTGGAGCCGTCTATTCGGAGAGGAAAGTACCCTAATTAGGCGAAATCTCTTACGACCGCTCGTTTAAAGACTTTTGTGGGATCAAGAAGCTCTACGAGTACCGTTGGTGTGAAACTAGATAATTGCAGTATTATTAGTTTTCGATTTGATTTGATTGATCAACGGTTGTTGAACTTTGATTGCACCTAGTTTGTTTATTCTTGAGAATCTTCTCTTCTGATATAAGATTCACTCAAAATAGATTGAAGTGTCGACGGGATCTTTAGAACTGTTTGTAGATCTAAAGACGTCTTGTGATAATCCATTGTTAACAGACTGCGTTCTGTGCGTCATTGATCACAAGAGATTCAAGTTGTGGTGTGCATGTGTTTATTGAATATTTAAGAAGATTTGAAGACGAAAAAGATTTCTGATTTGGGTTCATAATCTTTGGTGTGCACAAAACTTAATCGGCTGGGATCCAACTATAATCGGTTTGTCTTTGATAGACTTGATTAATTAGTTGCTTAGATCGGCATTAATATCTAGTATCTTGGTAGATCTTATTATTGATTGCATAATCTATACTCTGCTACTTTTGGTAGTTGTTGGATAGATTGATCTAAACCCGACAAAGGAGTTTATTGGATTAAACAGAAGAGCCTGTGTCTAACTCATATCACTAAGATTGAATAGAGTTGTTACCGAACAGATTTGTTGTTCCTTTACTGTTTGGAATACGAACCAAAGGAATTGTTCCAGTGCGTGCACTTATTGAATGTCGGAAGCGCAGGGATACTGAAGAAACTAGGTGAACTATAGGTTTAGTTGCTTGGTCTCAACTATACGAAGTTAGTTTGATTTTGTATAACGGCTTAATTCTGAGAGTATTCAATTCTGGACTAGGTCCCGAGGTTTTTCTGCATTTGCGGTTTCCTCGTTAACAAAATCTTGCTGTGTCATTTACTTTTGTTTTCCGTAATTATAATTGTTGTTATTATAATTTAAAGTAAATTACACAAATGTTAACTCCGTATTACTTGATAGTGATCCTATAGAGTTTGGTTAAGTCCTAACCTATTATCAAATAATCACACTTTGATTGTTGTATTGCCTCGATCTCGTATCCATAGACGATCACACAAAGTGTGAATACCGATTCGTTGTATCGTCTCGACTCAGTCCATAGACAATCACTTTCGGTAAGAGGACTTATAGGTGGAAAAGTTTAATATTGTGGTATATTTGGGTACCCCCATCGTTTCAATTGGTATCAGAGTAGGAAAACACAAAAAGATCTAACAATCTGTGTTTAGTGCGATCCAACCTATAAGAAATGAGTCTACAAAAAGGTAAGGCAAAACCGAAAATAGACTCTGTTAATGTACCAAAAGATTTGAGTAAAACTCGTTGTGGGTTGAACTTCATAAAATGTCTAGGACGGATGTCTTCTACAAGTTCTACTCTTCTGAAAATATGTCCTTGTGTTCTCAAGAAGAAGTTAAGTTAAGCCATGTATTCACAATCAATGACTCTGATTCTGAGTATGAATCACTTCATGATGATAAAGAAGGTATTGATTATGTGAATATAAAAAGGTCTCAGCTAAATGAACTGAGCAACGAGTTCCTCTCTTGTGCAACTGAACTCACACTTGCACTAAAAAGAGAAGGAAAAATTCTTAAAGATCTATGTGATCTGAAAGCTGAAAATGATCAAATCATTCTTGATCTATCATCTCTTAAAGCTGACCTTGAAAGTCTCAAGATCAGTTCTTCCTCGAAGATTCAATCCTTAGAAGCAAAGTTAAAGGAAAGTATTGATCGAGAGAAGAATATTGAGTTGTTAAGAAAAACAACAACAAATGAATACAATGCCTTAAAAATCTCATATGATTTTGAGATAAAGACGGTCTCCAATCATGTCAAAAGGCTGAAGAATGATATGTGTTCATTATTGTCTGAAAATCAGTTGGCTGCATCTTTTCCGGATAAATCTAAAAATTCTGGTTTAACTCTTCCTGCAAGAGAGAAGAAGAATGTCGCTTTTAAAAACGCTCAAAAAGGGGTTTCGTCTTATAAAAAGATATCTATTTTCTCAGGGGATCACAAGATGAACCATCTTCGTTAGAGTTTGCCACAACATCATAAGCATCATTACAAACGATGTTTTCAGTGTGGAATCAAAGGTCATGTTATCAAGGATTGTCAACGACTATCCTATTCAAACTCTGAAAAAACATCTCTGGTCTTAGACGTAACATGAGATCAAAGAATTCTCAAAAGAAATCTTCTAGAGAAGTTCATCATATAGACCAGAAGACCAGGAACTCCTAGAAGTGGATACCAAAGAAGACCATGGAATTAAACATAGAAGAATTTGGCAAACTCTCCAGATCATCAACACATCAGGTAATACCTAAATATCTCGATGATAGTCATTTTTATGATAAATTTGGTTTGTCTTCCAAACGAAGTAAGGTCCTTACCAAATCAGATAAGGAGAAATTCTCTATCACTTTTGAAAAAGTTAATCTATCTCAACCAGATACCTAGTATCTTGGGAAGATACAATGACTCATGAAGTGCTCAAACTTTTTGTTAGAGCATAGCTCGGTTAAACCCACCAAGCGTTGGTATGTCAAGTTTGGTTGTCATATTTTAGTGAACCAAAACTCATTTAAAGAGTTGCTTGATTATTTACTAGAGTCAACTTCGTATAGGTTTACTATAAAGTTATTAGGATATGAGATATACAAGTATTACTCGAAGACTAGAAGAATGTGAAGAAGTAAAGAGCTACAACGACGACATCATCCTTCCTCTTGAGGTTAGTAATATTTTGACTTGAACTGTGTCATTCCTAATGTATCTTTCAAGTCGTGCTATATTGAAAACATAACTGCGAAGCTGTGTATGATTATACTCTAGTTAGACGTAGTATTAAGGAATTAGAATACGAAGTATAACGCTTATCTTTTGAACTTCGTATATAAGACATCGACATAATCGTATGAATGCTATTGTGATTATGTATGGGTATGGGTGAAGATTTCATCCTAAGAAGCAATGTTTTACATTCTTTTAAAGGAAGTACATTCATAAACTTGTTTTGTGAATCGAAAGGGAAATCACTAGGCTTATTGGTATTGTTATTCATTGCAAATATTTGGATTACCAATATGTCTGTGTTTGGTATAACCATTCATAACTTGTTTATGTATCTTGGTAAACCTATTCACAAGGCCTGACTTATGTATCTGTATGACTTTTACTAGTGAAACCAATCTTAAGTAATCACTTGAGATGGTATGATCGATATTTGTAATTGGTGTGATCAATTCTAGTCATTGGGTAACTGATCCTAGTACTTGGTGGGACTAATCACAAAGTGTGTAATCGATCCTTGTAGTAGGTTAACAAGTTTTAGTTATTGGTGTAACCGATCCTATAACTTGTGCAACCGATCACAAGTAAGTACCATAAATAGTGGTAACCGATCCAGGTACTTAGTTAACAAAGTTTTGGAAACTAATGTGACCGATCCTAGTAGCCACTTGGAGGTAGAACCGAAACTTGTTTTGGTAACCCATGAATGGTGATTGAATGTTTTTGATCAATCACATAGTTCTTGGAAATCAGATGAACCAATTCTAAACTCGTTTGTAAGTGTGGCAAATCGGTTCCAAGATTGTAAATATGAAAGAGGATTTACAAAGTAAAGATGTCGACATACTTTGAACACGTGCAATAATTCTTATCTATTATTGTTCAAAGATATTACTTAATAACTAAAGGAGAATCCTGGATCGAAATAAATTGAGAATCTTTTAATTAAGGTTTTTAGTTTTATATGCTTTTAATTTCCAGCAATTAAATGCATATCTTTGGAAAATAAAAATTGTTAATGTGCATTTACTAATTGGAGATTTTCTACTGAGATTTCGGTCAATATTTGGACAGAGCATTTCCAGGAATTATGAAAACTGATTTGGTGTTTATTGCATATCTTTGAGAATATTCGGTTTTGGAAATTCCTTGGTGTCCAAACTTCCTTGGTCTATAAATATTGAAGTTTGCATTTCTAGAAAACTAATCCCCAGAGCTTGCAAAACTACCTTGTTGTGTTGTTACTGGTGGAGCCGTCTATTCGGAGAGGAAAGTACCCTAATTAGGCGAAATCTCTTACGACCGCTCGTTTTAAAGACTTCTTTGGGATTGGGAAGCTCTACGAGTACCGTTGGTGGGAAACTAGATAATTGCAGTTTATTACTAAGTTTTCGATTGATTTGATTGACTAACGGTTGTTGAACTTTGATTGCACCTAGTTTGTTTATGCTTGAGAATCTTCTCTTCTGATATAAGATTCACTCAAACTAGATCGAAGTTTCGACGAGGATCTTTAGACTGTTTGTAGTTCTAAAGACGCCTTGTGATAATCCATTGTTAACAGACTCCGTTCTGTGCGTGATTGATCACAAGAGATTCAAGTTGATTGTGTGCAGGTGTTTATTGAAGATCTAAGAAGATTTGAAGACAAAGAAGATTTATTATTTGAGTTCATAATCTTTGGTGTGCACAAAACTTGATCGGCTGGGGATCCAACTATAATTGGTTTATCTTTTTGATAGATTGGATTGATTAGTTGTGTAGATCGGCATTAATACATTTCTTTGTGATTCATTGTATTGATTGCATAGTCTAAACAATTACTTTGGTAGTTGTTGATAGATTGATCTAAGAACCCGACAAAGGAGTTTATTGGGATAAACGGAAGAGTCTTTTGTCAAAATCATATCACGTTGTTTGAAAAGAGTTGTTACCGAACAGATTTGTTGTTCCTTTACTGTTTGGAATATGAACCAAAGGAATTGTTCCAAGTGCTCGACTTATTAAAGTTGGAGGCGCAGGGATACAGACGGAAATAGGTGAACTATAGGTTTAGCTGCTTGGTCTCAACTATACGAAGTTGGTTTAGATTTTGTATAGCGGCTTAATCCTGAGAGTATTCAATTCTGGACAAGGTCCCGGGATTTTTCTGCATTTGCGGTTTCCTCGTTAACAAAATCTTGATGTGTCTTTTACTTTTCTATTTCCGCAATTATAATTGTTTTTATTATAATTAGAAGTAAAATGCACAAATGTTAATTCCTAATTACTTCATACCAATCATATTGTGTTTGGTTAAGTCCGAACCTATTATCAAGTAATCATACTTCGTTGTTGTACTATCTCGATCTCGTATCCATAGACGATCACACGAAGTGTGAACCGATTAGTTGTATTGTCTCGACTCAGTCCATAGACAATCACTTTCGGAGAAAGGACTTATAGGTGGAAAAGTTTTAGATTGAGGTATATTTGGGTACCCTCGTCTTTTCAATTGGTATCAGAGCAGGCAAACGTGAAAAGATCTAACAATCTGTGTTTGGTGCGATCCAACCTATAAGAAAATGAATCTAATGAGTGATTCAGTTAACGTACCGCCAAGATTTAATGGGACAAACTACCCACTGTGGAAATCTGCTATGGAATCTTTTCTTCAATCCCGAGATTTTAATACTTGGTTATTAATCGAAGACGGATATCAACAACCGATGGATTATTCGGTGACAAAGTTCAAACGCTTAGCGTTCTATACTCATGAAGAAAGAGTTCTTGCAAAACGGAATTCTGATGGTTTGAATGCCATCATACATGCAATTAGTCATGATCTTCTACATCATGTGCTGATGTGTAAAACTTGTAAAGAAGCATGGGATATTCTTGAGACTGTATTTGAGGGAGATGATTCTGAAAAAGAAGCAAGACTTCTTTCCCTTTCATCTGAATGGGAACACCTCAAAATGGATGATAAGGATACCTTCGAGGAGTTTAACTCTAAAGTTTCTGAGATTGTTAATGCATCTTTTTTTCTTGGAAAGGCTATACCTGAAAAAAGAAATATTATGCAAAATTCTTAGATCGTTACCATCTAGATACGAGTCTAAGAAACTTGCCATAATAAAAGCCAATGATCTTTCTATACTTTCTCGAAGCTCTCTTGTGGGAAAGTTAAATATCTTTGATAAAGAAACTCTTTGAAGAACCGAAATGTTGGATATGATATCTCAGCAATAACAAGTCAATCTTCGAAAGAAGTATGTATAAATAAGACTGAGAAACGTTGTCAAGAGGATGAATTACTTAACTCAACAATTCTTCTCCTAACACAACGGATTAAGGATGTTTTATTGAAAGATAACTTTAATCCTGATAAAGAAATCCAATGTTTCAAGTGTCGTAGATTCGGACATATGGCAAAATATTGTTCCAGCAGAAGAGCTCAGAAGTGCAGCAAGGCTTTTGTCTCTACTCTTGATGATATTCTGGAGGAAGAACCCCATGAAGGAATATCTAACTGTAGTGCACTTCTTGCCAACTCTAACAGTGATGAATCTTGTGAGTCTGATCAACTCCTAGAAAAACTTGAGTTGGGAATTAAGGAAAATAAAAGGTTAAGCCTAGAACTTGAAAACCTTATGAAATTCCTGTCAGATAAAACCCAAAAGGTAACATCTGAGCAAGAAAAGTTGGTTGAAAAAACAAGAGAGTCGGAAACTAGTTTTTCTGATAATATGATAAGTTCTTCACGTGGAAGAAATAACCACACTGCAATCTTCCTTGGAAATAAATTTATCAAGGCTCTTCACAAGGGGATAAAGATTTTGAAGGCTGGTAAGTTTATTAGTTCTCAAAAGGAAATTGCAAACTCTTGCAATTACAAGAGAAAGAAGAACGTAAGGAAACACAGTCTATTGTGTTTATAAGTCATCCTAAGGATGTCTTTGTTACCTATGGTGAGAATAATTCTCATCCCAACACACACTGATTGTGTTGAAAAAAATGCATCCTCACTTGTTGCCCAAAATTATGATTGTGAGGAAGCATAAATATGGGCAAGATGTATATATTTGTTTCTTTAGTAAAAATATTCTTAACCGATATCTTTTACTTTTGGGAAAAATATATTCGGTTTCCATAAACCATATTATCCCTTGATTTTCTCCCATTGTATATATATTATTCTTGTCCGAAATGAGACTATATTGCTGCAATGGAGAATCCGACAAAACAAAGATCGTCTCTTGATGATTTAGCACTTTGTGCATCAGGTTTGACTGAAACTCATGATGTATCTCAACATGATAATCCTCAAGATTCTCTAAGAAAACAGATTCTTACTGTTAGAAGTTGCATTAGACATCATGAGCTAATGATAAAGGATTCAAAAGAAGTACTAGCTGATCTTCATTCTCAACTGTTTGAGATGAACAAATCGTCTACTGGAAAAGGAAGTACTCAGAAGAATTTGAATCCAGTTTTTAAAAGCAATCTTCACAAGAATTGAGATTAGAAAGAGAATAAACATTAGTTTTTGATTTGTTTCATTAATTGTATAAGGTCTATCTTGAATAAAACTATCTTATTTATGAATAAAATTTTTAGTTTATAATTTTTCTTGTGATAGTTTTTCGATTACATAGGCAGTGATTGAATACTTTATATTATTGCTATGTGTTTATGGGATGTTTTGATTTCGGTTTTCATAACCTTAATATTCGATCTCATATGTGTGAACCCTTATGGTTTGGGTGACTTTTTGGTTTAGCGGGATTAAGTTCTAGCCCATGTTGGTAGGCTTTATCAAAGGATCATAAGGGGTTCTGATTGAAACTCATGTGTGAAAAAGTCACAATATGTTGAATCGTTTTTGGTTTAGCATAAAAGCATATGTGTTTCGGGTTTTCAACTTTTGTTATGCATCAGTTAAAACCGATTCAACCTTTCTCTGGTAAAGGTTGCTGTTGTTGTTGTTCTTTTGTCTTGCGGGAGGATGACAACATAATGGGGAGAGTTCTAACTTGAACTTGCGCTTAATGACATATCTTAAGGGCTGAAGAGGATGCGAAATTTGAGGTAACGAATTTGTTAGTTAATTGTTTTCCTGTTTAAGAAAAGCCTGATTTTATTGCATATATTTTGCTTTTGCTTAACAAAATTTCGTTACAATTGATGTTTATTCCATTATTTGTGTATGGATATGTGTGTGTGTGATTCAATTGTTTCCGGTTAAGAAAAACTATTGTTATCTTTCTTTATTGTTTGGTATCAATTGTTTAGAATTAACGAAATTACGGTGCAATTGCGGTGCTTTAATGTCTATATTGTTTCAATTACTTCCGGTTGAGATAAATGATTATGCAAGTTGATTTATTTGGTTTGTATGAATTGTTTATGGCTTAAAAAAAGTTTTCGGGATCATTTGTTTAGTCCAATTCGATTCCGGATAAGAGAAACTAAGTTAATTCCGATCTTAGTTAGACTTATCAAAGTGTAGGATTCGGTTATTCAAGTCTAATCGAATGCCTTAACAAGAAATACTAGTTAACTAACCTAGTATTTGTCTTGTTTAAAGTCAATAAGTATGCCAACCAAGGAGATTCTTTAGTGCCTTCCAAGATTCTGAGTAGATAGCTAGGGTCTGGAGTAATCGTTTTGTGGGTACACCTCTGGTAAACCCTCCCGAGATTAACTCGGTCACTGGGGCCACCTAGTGAGTTAGAATTTTATTTTTTATTAGTTTTACTCGAGGACTGGCAAATAATAAGTTTGGGGGTATTTGATAGACACATTTATGTGTCTAATTTGTCCTCAATGTTTCGTATTGTTAGTACTCGTTTTTGTCCTTATTATGGTGTTTTGTGTGTTTGTAGGTACTATTTGGAAATAAAGATTGTTGGAAAATTCGGCTCGAAAAGGTGCTCGGAACACCCCCCGGAGGACATTTGCTATTCGTACTCCCACTTTGGATAAGGGGTAACCCAATTGCTAAGGGGCAACCCATTGCTATTCGCACCCCACAACTGGTTAGGGGGACACCATCTTCACCATTTTGAATTTTGAGAATTGGCGGGAAAAAGCTTGGTCACTAATGGCAGAACTAGGGTTGCGATTTTGGGATTGATGCAGTAAGACTAAAGGGCTAGAATCAATTGGGTGTGTTACTATGAGCTAGGCATGGATGGTATAGGAGTTACTTTCGGTCCAGATTGGCTGGAGATTCAGATTGAAGAAATCAGGGAGTTACGAGTCTTGTGAAAACCCGACATTGCTGTTTTGGATTGGACGACTTTCAGGGAGATTAAAACGCTACAACCAGTTGGATTGGGCCTTTTGTAGCTAAACATGACTGGTAGTTCCATCAAGTTCGAAGAAATTGGGCTGGAGATTCACATTTGAGAAACCAGGGAGGATATCGTCTAGGGTTTATTTACGGGAAGTTTATGATGGTTCGGGGTGTGTCTACATCGTGTTTAACACAATCTGAGACGTGTACACAACCTGTTAATGCAAGATTGGATCGTGTTGACGACAGAATGCTGCGTGAAGAAGAGAAAAAGGGAAAGTATTTCCCGTATCTGCATGGAAATAATACCGATTGATGGTTGGAAATATTTGAATTAATTACGAAGACTTCTTGAGGCTGTTAAGTATAAAATAGGTGTTTGGGTCATAGAGGAGGAGGATGGGGAGTTTGGGTTAGAATAGAGCAGAGAATCGGGAGTTGCAGAGCTTGTCTCTGCTGCGGCCATTGAAGAAGAAGAAGAACACAGAAACAACAGTTAAAAACAGTCGCAGGAACCGTTACCTATAGTTTCAAATTCAATATCTTTGTAATAGTTTTTGTAACAATTATTTCGAATTCACAATAGTCTGTTAGTGTTTCTCTGTAACAGTGTGTTCTGTAACAATTATAACTGTTACAAGCACACTGCTTTGTATCTTTTCTCCTTGCAAACATCTTTTTGAGCAATGAAAAATTCCTTTGAGCGTGTTTTCACCATGAGGAGCTAGAACCCATCTCTAGGACGACGGACGAAGATGAATTTCATCATGTGGTAAATTTAATTAATTCCTTAATTACTATTTGCACTGATTTTTAATGAATTATGATTTCTTTTAATTATTTGTTATTTTGTTTGATGTCGCATGCTTAGTTTTAATTACTTTTGATGCGTCATGCTCACAACTTACAACTAATGTTTTATGAAATCTACTTTGGCAAAGAATAGAGTTAATATTTCTTGTGTTTGGAGCTATAAATGTCAAGGATTAATTTCTAAAACCCATGTATATGAAACGCAGTGAAATCCCGAGTCCCAGTATCTATCCATCCTGCTACTATTTTGTGTATATTTTCTTATTTTTATTTATTTAAGCCTAAAATCAATTTCAACAAAGTCCGAGTGAACGACAACCTTACTACCACTTTCTACAACATTATTGAGATCACACCTATTTTTGGCGCCGACGCGGACTTGTGTATAGATTTGTTTTCAGGTTTTATTATTATTATTATTATTTTTTTTATTTTTTTATTTTTGTTCTTTTTTACGCGTTTTGGTATTTCTGTTTGCTTTCAGATTTGGAGTGGAGCGAAAGAAAAAGAGAAGTGCTGAAAATAAAAGCAAAGCCAAAATAGGAAAGAAAAGAGAGATCCGAACGGAGTGAAGAAGAAAATTTTGTATATAGTGTTATTATTATTTATTTATTTTTAGAAACTGTAATTAGGTAATTATTTTTGTAATTTTTATTTTGATTTTTGGACTTTTGGACATTATTTTTTTTAAAACCCTAAGGAAGGGTTAGTTTAAATATAAACTGCACAGGGAAGGACGACAGTTAGGATACTATCTCGGCCCCTCGGGTTCGTACATTGACATAGGAGTCAGTGGCCCGAGTTGACTTCAACGGTTCATCCCCCGTCTGGAACGGGAGGTAAGAATTCTAAACACCCGCGAATCCCCTGTCAGCGGGTTTACTGGATGATTTTGTATGCATATATGTTGAGGTATTAAAAATGGCTGCTTTAATTTCCTAGTAAAGGGCAAGGCCTGGCCATACAAGATAAGGGTTCGGATTTCATCACCGTTCTCCTCTTGCCCGCCTTAGGAAAACGATACCAAACGCGTACCCAAGCTTAAAATACTGAATAGAACAAGACTGATAGGGTAACGAGCTTAATAGGAAAGTCATTCGAAAAATATTGGTTACTCTTTTAAGCATACTTCGAAGTTCATGGCGGTTTCTGTGAGTTGAATGCGTGACTGCGCCGCCTTGTAATGCGGTAAGGCCTTGGGTATCAAAGTTCCATCGAGCTTCCCTCGTCTTTATTTAGCTTACTTTAACTCAGATTGATTCCAGAGGGGTCTGCTTAAATTATAACGAATTCCCTTTCGAATGATTAGAAGCTGGTCTAGAAACAATCTAAGTAGAGCCATCATGCTTTTTGTTTGCTAGAAATCAGTAGGTTTGTTGTGGTCGAGTCAGCCTTGTTTGTGTTTGTGTAGAATTCCCTTGCAGTTAGGATGTCAAACTGGTATTATAACAGCCAATACAATGATTATCCAACTGAACAATATGGACATTACACTTTTTATGACCATAGTGTGAATAGTGGTTGGGAACGCCAATCTTATGAAGGTTATGGGTCATACCATGGTGATCCCAATTACTATCCACACGTGCATCAGTCTTACGAGCAAAACGATCCTCCAATTTCTTTAGAAGAGTCTCTCAAGAGTTTCAATGAGTCAACACAGAAGTTTCACTTATTTATGAAAGAGACTTATAATATTCCGCTTCCAGAAGAGTCCGTAGAGCAATCAACTAAGATATCACTAGAAGAATCCCTCAAGCAATTTACTGAGAGTACAAATAGGATTGTGGAAAAATTTGCTAAAGATAGTCTTAAATTCCAATATAGTGTTCCCAATACCACCCTTGAAAATAAGGATAATTTTTATTCACATAATCAAGATGATGAGGTTAGAATTGGTAACACTACTTGTTTAGATGAGGTTCGATCATTTTCATATAATGATGATTATGATGAGGATAATATTGATGAAGAATCTGAAATATGTAGGCATAGTGATCAGGAATTTGTTACTCCCAACGAGCTTTATAATGATAATGTTAATTCTAGTACAAATCCAAATAATTTTAATAATTATTCACCTATTCAAAAGGACGAGGGTTTGACTAGAAATATCCCTGTTTTAGACGATATAATATTTCCTTTTCACGAAGCCAACGAAGGTTTAGAGGAACGAGTTTATTTTGAGTCTAGCGATTCAGAAACAATAGTCTTAGACAAAGAAAATGAACTTGTAGAGATGAGTGAGGATGAACCTGACTTAGAAGAATCAATTGACCATTTTCAGAATCGATGACCTTGAAATTAGGGAAGTTGTGACTAGTCTTTCTAGAGACACTTTGAAAACTCTAAGTTTGGGGGTGATTATCATTCTCCATGTGCTTTAACTCTTAGAAAGGTCCCTAACTTGGGACTTGACATATGTGCCTCAACCATTCTAAAAGATTATCTTCGTACACTTTTTCCTGAACCTAGTTGTGTCCATAAAGAAGTTCAGTTGTTAGAAACCCATCCTATGGTTGATGTGGTTAACCCAGGCTATGATACCACGATTGACTTTGTTTTCCCACCAAAAACCTTCCTTCCAATTGTGGGAACGTATAAGTTTCGAGATGTGTCAATTATTAAGTTTTGAGACTAAACCTAATTACTTTAGGAGATTAGGGTCGACACATTTGCTTAAGAATGACCACTACCGTGGTCAATCGTGTGAGTCAAGTATGATTGACTTAGAGGATCCCCGATTATTCAAAGTTATTGTTATGTGCTTCTAAGTTCTTAATTGAGTATTTCCGGACTCTAGAACCCGATCTTCAGGATCGCCTTTGAGGAAATACAGCCGATGAAAACTTTTTATCTAGACCCTTTTATAGAGCCTGAACCCGAACCACAACTAGATGTAGTTGTCTTAAACAAAAAAATAGATAAGGGTGTGTTGGATGTCTTCCTGGTCTATTGCAGTTTCCTCTTCTTGTGGTTAGCACTTTTTGATCCAGATGACCCATGATTATTCCTATTTCTTGCTATATGATTCTTCGAGGTGACTAATCTCTTCCATTGTCCTGGGTCAAGACTTTAAACTTAGCACTTCTTGGGAGGTAACCCAATATTCATGCGACACAGTAATATCTTTCCTTATCTCTTTTGCTTCAAATGGTAACAGTTTCTCCTTGTTCATGTTTTTAATTTCATCTTTAGAACATTGAGGACAATGTTAGATTTAAGTTTAGGGGTATGGGAGAAACTTTTTAGTTGCAATAAATAAACTCCAGAGCCTAGAAATTTATGCTTATTAAGGATAGCACTAACCAATCTAAGTGGATGGAAGCATCTTGGTTATAGGAGTTGAGGAACCAATCGATTAGATGGAAACATCTAAAGAGTCTATTCATAAAAGCACAGAGCTCAGGTGTTAGAAAAAAAACATGGTAGTTTCGCCATATCTCGTGATGGAAACATCGAAAGAATCCTGATCACTTCTTTTTCTTTCTTTTTACCTTTGCTAGGGTGAAATAGAGTGACTGAGATACTATAAAAAAAAAAAAAAGACCAGACCACTAGACCAACAGGAATAAATACAATAAAGTCGACCACTAGTACCCTTGTATATGCCAGCTGAGTTGACCTAGAGTTAGGATTATCGACCACTGGTTCCCTTGTATATGCCAGTGTGTTGATATTAGTCCAAACCAGTATCTCGGTCCATTAGGATAGGTTCACCTTAGTCAACATCATCCACGTTTTTCTCTACATCCATCTTCTTAATCTATCCATATGATTGGTTGACTCCGGTTTATGATGTCCAGAAACTATCTGAGTAGAGCTCTGTAACTTTATATGAATTTTAGTATGCTTGAGTGCAAACTCGTGTACATCAATTGGAATTTCGCATAAGGGTACTTCCTCCCGTAGTCAATAAGTATGCCAACCAAGGAGATTCTTTAGTGCCTTCCAAGGTTCTGTGTAGATAGCTAGGTCTGGAGTAATAGTTTTGTGGGTACACCTCTGTTAAACCCTCCCGATATTAACTCGGTCACTGGGGCCACCTAGTGAGTTAGAATTTTATTTTTTATTAGTTTTGCTCGAGGACTAGCAAATAATAAGTTTGGGGGTATTTGATAGACGCATTTATGTGTCTAATTTGTCCTCAATGTTTCGTATTGTTAGTACTCGTTTTTGTCCTTATTATGGTATTTTGTGTGTTTGTAGGTACTTTTTGGAAATAAAGATTGTTGGAAAATTCTGCTCGAAAGTTGCTCGGAACACCCCCGGAGGAAATTTGCTATTCGGACTCCCACTTTGTATAAGGGGTAACCCAATTGCTAAGGGGCAACCCATTGCTATTCGCACCCCACGGCTGGTTAGGGGGACATCATCTTCACCATTTTGAATTTTGAGAATTGGCGGGAAAAAGCTTGGTCACTAATGGCAGGGTTGCGATTTTGGGCTTGATGTAGTGAGACTAAAGGGCTAGAATTAATTGGGTGTGTTACTATGAGCTAGACAGGGATGGTATATGAGTTACTTTCGATCCAGATTGGCTGGAGATTCAGATTGAAGAAATCAGGGAGTTACGAGTCTTGTGAACACCCGACATTGCTGTTTTGGATTGGACGACTTTCAGGGAGATTAAAACGCTACAATCAGTTGGATTGGGCCTTTTGTAGCTAAACATGACTGGTAGTTCCATCAAGTTCGAAGAAATTGGGCTGGAGATTCACATTTGAGAAAACAAGGAGGATATCGTCTAGGGTTTATTTCCGGGAAGTTTATGATGGTTCGGGGTGTGTCTACATCGTGTTTAACACAATCTGAGACGTGTACACAACCTGTTAATGCAAGATTAGATCGTGTTGACAGCAACAGGCTCGTGAAGAAGAGAAAAAGGGAAAGTATTTCCCGTATCTGCATGGAAATAATACCGATTGATGGTTGGAAATATTTGAATTAATTACAAAGACTTCTTGAGGTTGTTAAGTATAAAATAGGTGTTCGGGTCATAGAGGAGGAGGATGGAGAGTTTGGGTTAGAATAGAGCAGAGAATCTGTAGTTGCAGAGCTTATCTCTGCTGCGGCCATTGAAGAAGAAGAAGAACACAGAAACAGCAGTTAAAAACAGTCGCAGGAACCGTTACCTATAGTTTCAAATTCAATATCTTTGTAACAGTTTTTGTAACAATTATTTCGAATTTGGAACAGTCTGTTAGTGTTTCTCTGTAACAGTGTGTTCTGTAATAATTATAACTGTTACAAGCACACTGCTTTGTATCTTTTTTCCTTGCAAACATCTTTTTGAGCAATGAAAAATTCCTTTGAGCGTGTTATCACCATTAGGAGCTAGAACCCATCTATGGGACGACGGACGAAGCTGAATTTCATCATGTGGTAAATTCAATTAATTCCTTAATTACTATTTGCACTGTTTTTTAATGAATTATGATTTCTTTTAATTATTTGTTATTTTGTTTGATGTCGCATGCTTAGTTTTAATTACTTTTGATGCGTCATGCTCACAACTTACAACTAATGTTTTATGAAATCTACTTTGGCAAAGAATAGAGTTAATATTTCTTGTGTTTGGAGCTATAAATGTCAAGGATTAATTTCTAAAACCCATGTATATGAAAGGCAGTGAAATCCCGAGTCCCAGTATCTATCCATCCTGCTACTATTTTGTGTATATTTTCTTATTTTTATTTATTCAAGCCTAAAATCAATTTCAACAAAGTCCGAGTGAATGACAACCTTACTACCACTTTCTACAACATTATTAAGATCACACCAATGATCGATGTAATTGGTGTGATCAATTCTAGTCATTGGGTAACCGATCCTATTACTTGGTGGGACTAATCACAAAGTGTGTAATCGATCCTTGTAGTAGGTTAACAAGTTTTAGTTATTGGTGTAACCGATCCTATAACTTGTGCAACCAATCACAAGTAAGTACCATAAATAGTGGTAACCGATCCTGGTACTTAGTTAACAAAGTTTTGGAAACTAATGTGACCGATCCTAGTAGCCACTTGGAGGTAGACTCGAAACTTGTTTTGGTAGAACCGTTAAACCCATGAATAGTGATTGAATGTTTTTGATCAATCACATAGTTCTTGGAAATCAGATGAACCAATTCTAAACTTGTTTGGAAGTGTGGCAAATCGGTTCCAAGATTGTAAATATGAAAGAGGATTTACAAAGTAAAGATGTCGACATACTTTGAACACGTGTAGTAATTCTTATCTATTATTGTTCAAATATATTACTTAATAACTAAAGGAGAAACCCGATCGAAATAAATTGAGAATCTTTCAATTAAGGTTTTTAGTTTTATATGCTTTTAATTTCCAGCAATCAAATGCATATCTTTGGAAAATAAAAATTGGTAATGTGCATTTAATAATTGGAGATTTTCTACTGAGATTTCGATCATTATTTGGACAGAGCAATTCTAGGAATTATGAAAACCGATTTGGTGTTTATTGCATATCTTTGAGAATATTCGGTTTTGGAAATTCCTTGGTGTCCAAACTTCCTTGGTCTATAAATATTGAAGTTTGCATTTCTAGAAAACGAATCCTCAGTGCCAGCAAAACTACCTTGTTGTGTTGTTACTGGTGGAGCCGTCTATTCGGAGAGGAAAGTACCCTAATTAGGCGAAATCTCTTACGACCGCTCGTTTTAAAGACTTCTTTGGGATTGGGAAGCTCTACGAGTACCGTTGGTGGGAAACTAGATAATTGCAGTTTATTATTAGTTTTCGATTGATTTGATTGACTAACGGTTGTTGAACTTTGATTGCACCTAGTTTATTTATGCCTGGGAATCTTCTCTTCTGATATAAGATTCACTCAAACTAGATCGAAGTTTCGACAGGGATCTTTAGACTATTTGTAGATCTAAAGACGTCTTGTGATAATCCATTGTTAACAGACTCCGTTCTATGTGTGATTGATCACAAGAGATTCAAGTTGATTGTGTGCGGGTGTTTATTGAAGATCTAAGAAGATTTGAAGACAAAGAAGATTTCTTATTTGAGTTCATAATCTTTGGTGTGCACAAAACTTGATCGGTTGGGGATCCAACTATAATCGGTTTATTTTTTTGATAGATTGGATTGATTAGTTGTGTAGATCGGCATCAATATATTTATTTGTGATTCATAGTATTGATTGCATAGTCTAAACAATTACTTTGGTAGTTGTTGATAGATTGATCTAAGAACCCGACAAAAGAGTTTATTGGGATAAACGGAAGAGCCTTTTGTCAAACTCATATCACGTTGTTTGAAAAGAGTTGTTACCGAACAGATTTTTTGTTCCTTTACTGTTTGGAATACGAACCAAAGGAATCGTTCCAAGTGCGTGACTTATTACAAGTTGGAGGCACACGGATACAGACGAAACTAGGTGAACTATAGGTTTAGTTGCTTGGTCTCAACTATACGAAGTTGGTTTAGATTTTGTATATCGGCTTAATCCTGAGAGTATTCAATTCTGGACAAGGTCCAGGGGTTTTTCTGCATTTGCGGTTTCCTCGTTAACAAAATCTTGTTGTGTCTTTTACTTTTCTATTTTCGTAATTATAAATGTTTTTATTATAATTAGAAGTAAAATACACAAACGTTAATTCCTAATTATAAATGGTTAAGTCCGAACTTATTATCAAGTAATCATACTCCGTTGTTGTATTGTCTCGATCTCGTATCCATAGACGATCACACGAAGTGTGAACCGATTAGTTGTATTGTCTTGACTCAGTCCATAGACAATCACTTTCGGAGAAAGGACTTATAGGTGGAAAAGTTTTAAATTGAGGTATATTTGGGTACCCTTGTCTTTTCACTTTTGTTTGATGAGTTCAGTGTATATTGAACAACAGTTCAAAACTTGCGAGATTTATGGAGATATTCACAAGGAATGCACTTTCTTAAAAATCCTTAATATTAAATTTTCGGTTATTTTATATTAAGGGAGAATATTTGATTTCCATAATCGATGAACAAGATTTTGAAAACTATTGGTGTATAAAGTTTCGGTAATGTTTGAGTTTTTTCGATCACTCCGCTGGAACAAAGAATCATGTACAATTCAGATTACCATATAAAGCTTTCTAAAAGGGTTTTAGAAAGGTATGCTAAGAAGATGGCATGTGATTCATTCGGACTTCTTAATTTCAATGGAAACGGGACCACCTCCTACATGAATATGAATAATTCACCCTCTATGATTGATTACGAAAAGGAGTTTCACAAGATGGCTCGAACCTGTGCAGAAACTAAGTTGGAAGTATTGATGTTGAAATGTAGTCTTGAAAAATCTTTACTTGTTCAAGCTCAAGTTCTCAAACAACTAGATTTACTCTCCAAAAGAGTAAACGAATAGGAACCCAACTTCCACAAGGTTGAGGAATTATTCTTCAATCAAGGATCTCTTCATGGAATTCGGAGAATTATTCCTATCAAGCGAAAGAGATCCCAAGATCATGAAGGGTTCTGATACTTGCAACAAAGTAGACATCAGTTTTTGATTTCTTTCAATTACTGTGTAAGGTCTATTGCTGAATAAAACTATCTATTATTTATGAATAAAATTATTATTATAATTTTTCTTGTGATAGTTTTTCGATTACATAGCCTGTGCTTGAATGCTTTATATTATTGCTATGTGTATGGGATGTTTGATTTCGGTTTTCATAACCTTAATATTCGATCTCATATGATGTGTGAATCCTTATGGTTTGTGTGGCTTTTTGATTTAGCGGGATTAAGTTCTAGCCCATGTTGGTAGGCTTTATCAAAGGATCATAAGGTGTTCCGATTCAAACTCATATGTGAAAAAGTCACAATATGTTGAATTCATGTTTAACATAAAAGCATGTGTGTTTCGGGTTTTCAACTTTTGATATTTGTATTAGTTAAACCCGATTCAACCTTTCTCTGGTAAAGGTTGTTGTTGTTCTTTTGTTCTTGCGAGAGGATAACAACATAATGGGGGAGAGTTCTAACTTGAACTTGCGGTTAATAATATCTTTATGGGGAGAAGATGATGCGGAATCTGAGGTAACAAATTTGTTAGTTAATAGTTTTCCTGTTTAAGAAAAGCTTGAGTTTATTGCATATATTTTGCTTTTGCTTAACAAAATTCGGTACAATTGATGTTTATTCCATTATGTGTGTATGGATGTATGTGTGTGTGTGATTCAATTGTTTCCGATTAAGAAAAACTGGTTTGATATCTTTCTTTATGGTTTGGTATCAATTGTTTTAGACTTAACGAAATTTCGGTGTAGTTGCGGTGCTTTAATGTCTATGTTTGTTTCAATTGCTTTCGGTTAAGAAAAATAATTGTGCAAGTCAATCTATTTGGTTTGTATGTGTTGTTTATGGCTTAAGAAAATACGGGATCAGTTGTTTAGTCCAATTCGATTCTGGATAAGAGAAACTAAGTTAATTCTGATCTTAGTTAGACTTATCAAAAGTAAAGGATTCGGTTATTCAAGTCTAATCGAATGCCTTGACAAGAAATATTAGTTAACTAACCTAGTATTTATCTTGTCTAAAGTGAAAGGTCTAAGTTATTGTCTGAATAATCAGTGTCTGGTGAGAAAAATAAAGTTAATTATAATCTTTATTTTGGTCTTATCGAAACAAGCGATTGTACTTGTGCAATCGGTTTAGCAAGGGAACTAAGTTTTCTTAGTCAATTTGTTAAACTATTAAGAAAAATTGCTTCGGCAATTGTTTCCTTGATAACATATTAAAACCAAATTACTTGTAGTTTCGGTTTTGATATTGGTTATGTAAAGTGGTATGTGACATTCGTGCTTAACTCTTATAGGTTGTACAATTCTTTTAGATTGTAAGATCCTTTCGTTTTTTGGTATTTGCTCGGACCTTTGTCATTTTGTGACAAAAAGGGGGAGAAACATATGGAGTAAACAAGTGATTTGTAATCACTTAGGAAAGGACAATTGTGCTTAAACGTTATATCTAACGAAAGAGTAAAGCATTAACCAAGGGGGAGAAACATATCATATGATGATTTGTAGTTATTTGGACAACAAAGGGAAATAACAAAGATGTGCGGATTGAAAATCTACCTATCTCACCTTTAGGGGGAGTATTAGCTTTGTTATTTAAATGTCAACAACGACATTTATGGATTGAATATATGCAGGGTATTGTACTGTTGAAACTTGGAATCAAGCGCATGTATAATGAATTTTTGTAATTTGTTTATCCATATGATTGTAAGAGTTTTGTCACTGAAATTGACAAAGGGGGAGATTGTTAGATCATAGCTCGGTTGAACCCACCAAGCGTTGGTATGTCAAGTTTGGTTGTCATATTTTAGTGAATCAAAACTCAACTAAAGAGTCGCTTGATTATGTACAAGAGACAACTTCGTATAGGTTAGGCTAGAAAGATTAGGATAATAAGACATACAAGTATTACTCGAAGACTTGAAGAATGTGAAGAAGTAACAAGCTACATCGACAACATCATCCTTCCTCTTGAGTTTAGTAATATTTTGACTTGAACTGTTTCATTCCCAACGTATCTTTCAAGTCGTTCTATATTGAAAACATAACTGCGAAGCTGTGAATGATTATACTCTAGTAGACATAGTGTTAAGGAATTACAAGACGAAGTATAACGCTTATCTTTTGAACTTCGTATATAAGACATCGACATAATCGTATGAATTCTATTGTGATTATGTGTATGGGTATGGGTGATGATTTCGTCATAGGAAACAATGTTTACATTCGTTTAAAGGAAGTATATTCATGAACTTGTTTTATGAATCGAAAGGGAAATCGCTAGGCTTATTGTTATTGTTATTCATTGCATATCTTTGGATTACCAATATGTGTAAGTTAGTAGAACCGATCATAACTTGTTATTTATCTTGGTAAAACTAGTCACAATGCCCGACTTATGTATTGGTATGACTTTTATTAGTTATTTAACTTATGTATTGGTATGATCCTAAGTAATCACTTAAGATGGTATGATCGATATTTGTAATTGGTGTGACCGATCCTAGTAATTGGTGTAACCGATCCTAGTAATTGGTGTGTCCGATCACAAAAGAATGTGTAATCGATCCTTGTAATTGGTGTAACCGATCCTGGTAATTGGTGTAACCGATCCCAGTAACTGGTGTGACCGATCACAAGTAATACCATGAGAATATGGTAACCGGTCCTGGTAATTGACGTGACCAATTTGGTAACTAATGTAACCGGTCCCAGTAACCATAATAAGGTAGAACCGATCCTTGTGTTTGGTAGAACCGTAAACCCATGATTAGTGTGTTGATTTGATCAATCACATAGTTCTTGTAAATCAGATGAACCAGTTCTAAACTTGTTTGGAAGTGTGGTATAATCGGTTCCAAGATTGTAAATATGCAAAAGGATTTACAAAGAAATAAGATGTCGACATACTTTGAACAGAGCATTTCTATGACTTAAAATGCATATCTCTGGAAAATAAAGATTGGTAATTTGCATTTACTAATTGGAGATTTTCTAGTAGGATTTCGGTTAATATTGGACAGAGCATTTCTAGGAATTATGAAAACAGGATTTGGAAATATATTGCATATCTTGAGAATATTTTCGGTTTTGGAAATTCCTTAGTGTCCAAACTTCCTTGGTCTATAAATACCCAAGTTCGCATTTCAAGCAAACTATCTTAAGAGCCAGCAAAACTACCTTGTTGTGTTGTTACTGGTGGATCCGTCTATTCGGAGAGGAAAGTACCCTAATTAGGCAAAATCTCTTACGACCGCTCGTTTAAATACTTCTATGGGATCAAGAAGCTCTACGAGTACCGTTGGTGGGAAACTAGATAATTGCAGTATTATTAGTTTTCGATTTGATTTGATTGACTAACGGTTGTTGAACTTTGATTGCACCTATGTTTATTCTTGAGAATCTTCTCTTCTGATTTAAGATTCACTCAAACTAGATCGAAGTGTCGACGGGATCTTTAGAACAGTTTGTAGATCTAAAGACGTCTTGTGATAATCCATTGTCAACAGACTCCGTTCTGTGCGTGATTGATCACAAGAGATTCAAGTTGTGGTGTGCAGGTGTTTATTGAAGATTTAAGAAGATTTGAAGACGAAAAAGATTTCTGATTTGGGTTCATAATCTTTGGTGTGCACAAAACTTGATCGGCTAGAATCCAACTATAATCGGTTTGTCTTTGATAGACTTGATTGATTAGTTGCGTAGATCGACATCAGTATTTAGTATCTTGGTAGATCCTATTATTGATTGCATAGTCTAAACTCTGCTACTTTTGGTAGTTGTTGGATAGATTGATATAAACCCGACAAAGGAGTTTATTGGATTAAACAGAAGAGCCTTTGTCTAACTCATATCACTGAGATTGAATAGAGTTGTTACTGTAACAGCATTTGTTGTTCCTTTTACTGTTTGGAATACGAACCAAAGGAATTGTTCCAGTGCGTGCACTTATTGAATGTCGGAAGCGCATGGATACTGAAGAAACTAGGTGAACTATAGGTTTAGTTGCTTGGTCTCAACTATACGAAGTTAGTTTGATTTTGTATATCGGCTTAATTCTGAGAGTATTCAATTCTGGACTAGGTCCCGGGGTTTTTCTGCATTTGCGGTTTCCTCGTTAACAAAATCTTGCCGTGTCATTTACTTTTATTTTCTGCAATTATAATTGTTGTTATTATAATTTAAATTAAATTACACAAACGTTAACTCCGTATTACTTGATAGTGATCCTATAGAGTTTGGTTAAGTCCGAACCTATTATCAAGTAATCACACTTTGATTGTTGTATTGTCTCGATCTCGTATCCATAGACGATCACACAAAGTGTGAATACCGATTCGTTGTATTGTCTCGACTCAGTCCATAGACAATCACTTTCGGTAAAAGGACTTATAGGTGGAAAAGTTTAAGATTGTGGTATATTTGGGTACCCTCGTCTTTTCAATGTCGACATCAAGGGAGCATCCAGGGATATGATGTCGATATATTTGACTCTGAAATGTGAAGTTGTGTTGTACTCTTTTTCATTTCGATCGAGATTAGCTTTTCCCACAGGTTTTTTGTTACTCGACAAGGTTCTTAATGAGGCAACTATAACTACACAAACTACATGATAAATGATGAAGACCTGAAGATCGCGTTGATATACTTGTCGAACAATATCAGAATAAAAAAAAATGAAACTCGATAGTTTGTCAAGTGAAACCAATGCCGAAATCAGCACAGCAAAGCAGGGATTGCATCGTAATAGTTTTCGGCACAAGTCAACTAGTAGTATTGAATGCTACTATTGCGTATCAATACTAGGTTTTCATCAATCACCTATAAAAAATAGAAATGATGCTATCTATTGGTATTCAACAAAGACATACTTCTGAACTTATCATGTTGTACTCTTTTCCCTTCGTTGAGGTTTTATCCCACTGGTTTTTTCCCTTGTAAAGGTTTTAACGAGGCAACATATGTGATTCCAACACTGTTCAAAGTTTTCTTAGTGTTGTTGTACTCTTTTTCCTTAGTTTAGGTTTTGTCCCTATAGATTTTCCTGGCGAGGTTTTAATGAGGCAATTGACTTAGATACATTGGTCATCTGAAGCGCTACATTTGAAGCATTATATGTGAAGCACTACATATGAAGCACTACTATTGGACCGCACAAGGGGGAGTGTTGTAGAGCCTTTTTGGCCTATGTGTGCGTCCCATCTATATGTAACCAAAGTTTGCACCATATCCTATATATAGAGTCTTATACCTATGTAATCATATCTAATGAATAAGTTTTTTTTTCTCTTGCTATCAATACTACAAATAAGAATTTTAATACAAAATATAATCAAAACACATAACAATTCACTCCAACGTAAAACTAAAACTCTTTAAAATATTCAACAAATAATTGAATTTTAGAAGAAGCCCGATTCAAAATATCCAGGCCAGATGGTCCATAACTTGTTGTAACAGCTTTGGACTCCTAAGGGTACAAGCAGGCTCGGAAGTCGGAAATGTACAGACAGACCGAGCAATCACGGGTGTTATCTACAGGCCTAGATCCATCCTTTCATCTAGAGTTCAACCTTTTTTTTTTTTTAATTGGAAAGATGATACATTAACGACTTAAATTAAACTAGATTTACATAAGAGGAGTATTTCATGAGATCTCTAAACTCATGAGCGGAGACTCGATCCACTGACCTCCTCCTACTTGAGAGTCAGGCTCCTGGCCAACTGGGCTAACCCGATGGTTCCTAGAGTTCAGCCTCAGAATTAGGGCCGTTCATGGTCGGTTTTGGTTCGGTTTCTAGCCAAACCAAAACCGAAACCAATACTATCGGTTTCTAAAAATCTAAACCAAACCAATCCATTAACCATTGGTTCGGTTTCTTAATGGTTTTAGCCGGTTTCGGTTTGTTCCATTGGGTTAATGGAAAACCGACTATATGTCAGTTTTCTGAAACTGACAGTTCAAATCTTTAAAAAAGATAACACAGTTGAATTTTTTAACCTACCTGCAAAATGTAATTAACACATAAGCGTAGTTCATAACTCAAGTTTATAAGCATAGTTCAACACATAAACATTAAAGATTCAAAATACATAAACTCTAAGTTCTGCATGCTCCAAATTCCATATTCAAAGTGTGAGATGGACGGGGTAGATTAATCTATCTGATTTTAAACGGCCTATACTTATTAGTTTTCCATTGGTTTTTGGTTCGGTTTTCAGGTCAAACCAAAACCGAATCAATAATGTCGGTTTTTAAATTTTTTTACCATAACCAATCCATTAGTAAATGGTTTGGTTCGGTTTCTTCCTTATTGGTCCGGTTCGGTCCGGTTCGTCCGGTTCCGGCGGAAAACCGAAACCATGTTCAGCCCAACTCAGAATTGTTAGTTTTTCCAAAGGTGTATGTATATATATATGGCTTGTAAATTCTTTTTCCGAATGAATGAATGACCATAATGTCCCCAATCTATAGGGTAGTACGACTACAGTAATGGAAACACGTGCAGGTCTCGTGAGCGGTGCATATATAAAGCTGCAATTCCCAAATTCTCACGTCTGTTGGTCAATCATTGTTCATAGTTTTACGTTTCAGACTGAGAAAGAGAAGAAGAAGAACAGAGTTAAATTATATAAAAAAAAAAAAAAAAAAATTATGATGGGGGCAGGGAAAAAGAGGAAATCGGATGCCACTCGATTAGATGAAGTGGATCGAACCATGTATACGAGTTTCTGTAACGCAGCTAATTCTTTATCTCAACTCTATACACAAGCCATGAATCAACAGAAACTTTCTTTCCAAGCTGGTGAACGCCATGCGCAGGTATTATTTGTATCTTAATTTCCAATAATTTTTAATTTAGGGTTTCAAATTTGATTTTTTGAGGTCTTTGTTTTGCTTTAATTAAATTATAATATCAATAAAATTACTGTGTGTTTTGATTAGGGTTTGAGCTTCTTATTATTTGATTAACTAGCAGTAGTATCAATTAGGTTATTTCAGTTTTGTATGGTATGGATTTGGTGGGGAAAGACCTAAATGGTACTCGTACCAGTATTATACACTGTTTTTGAACACATCGCATTTGAATTTTCTTTTTTTCTATGAAAATCAGAGGCAACACAATACAAACGATAGTCAACAATCTGCACGTTGGCTTAACACCGTAAATACTCTAGTCTCTAGATACTTAGAAATTTCTAGGTTTTTTTATCTTTTAAGAGTTAATAGCAACACTATGGGAGGAAACCTATCTGACTACATGTTGACTTTACATATTTTGTTCATTTTCTTTTCAACTTTTTAGGATTTAGCTGATATGATGTACACTGATTGCTTCAGTTCTGATATATTTGATTCTTGCAGGAGAAACTTTATCAGTGGATCCTACGACAACAAGAGGAAGGATCCAGAGTGATGACTCCTGATATACTCAACTATCTTCAGGTATTTTCTCTTGCTCAGTTGTTCCTTCTTTTTTACCATAAGGGTGTTTAATAGTTTTCATCATAGGCGTTTCATTAGTTCTCACCACCTCTTGGTCAGAACGTAGAACTAGTTTAAATGTGACGATATACATATCACTTTATTGCATTCAATGTTAAAAGAAACCGTGAAGGCGACGCGAGGTGTTTTTGCTAGAAAAATTAACAATAAACATGGCTCTTTCAGAATATGTAATCACCAAGTTATTAATTAGTTTCACTTGGACAAACTAATCTACTGCCCCTGATAACAAACAGGCCAGTCGTATTTTCTTCTCTGCATACGGCAATTGCCTTTATTTTGTTTAACCTTCTCTTTACACTTGAAATTTGTACATCATTTCATGTATATTTAGGCCTTGATTCGAAAGAAACATGTATAGCCTTTACGGGGAGGATCTTTTTTCTCCAAATACGCGTCGAGTTACAGTTTATAGATTTACTGTGTTGCAACGATACGGATACGGCATCGGATACAAGATACCAATACGCTACTATGATACACCAACTTGAAAAACTAAAATACGGCGATACGGCATACTCAATATTGATCAGTAGTTTAACATAAATATATTATATATAAGATAGAAACTTAACAAAATACATACATGTATTTGCATGCTCGAAATATAAAATGTATGATTAACCTCACTGGAGAGAGAAAAAATCTGGACAAGAAGGAAGAAAGTCTGGAGCAAGATCAGTGGAAAGATTTGGAACTAATATTTTGTCACTATAGTTAAAACTTCTCATAGAATCTAGTAAAATATCTAAATTTTCTAATATTTAGTCAACCGAGTTGTATCTTGAAGTATTGGGAGTATTAGTACGCGTATCCGTGTAAATACGTATCGATACGGCTGGATTTTTTTTTTAGGTGTATCGTTGTAACACAGTAGATTTATTAAGCCCAAAAGGTGCAAGCATCAAACTCTAGCCCATAAATGTGTAAAGTACCATGACGTCAAATTTGATCGAGGGGCACTACTAAATTCCCTTTTAAACCGTGATTGCATTAGTTATCTGTTTTTCTCGCTCAAGAAGTAAAATGGCATTTGGATATGGTTAAAAGAACATTCGAGACATGCCTCGAGGCTTGAGGCACATATCAACTGATTCATGTCGCCAAATGGGTTTTTTCTTGTAAACTGAATGGCTGACGTGTCGTTTGACTCTAGCTAGCAAGTGCGGCCTAGTAAGTCCAACTGATAGAAGGACATGCTAAATTTAGAATATTTAGGCTCATTGTTAACCACTGGTAGATAAACGGTGTTAAATGTTTCCATTTGAACCCACGTCATGTCCTAGGCTTTACAAGATGTAGTTGCTTCCCGGATCTTAGCTTCTAAACTAAGATTTTCATTTTCTTTGCTTGATGGTGTATGCTTTAAGTCTGAATTAGAGTCGACGTTAAGTGTTCCATGTTGAAGCTGTAAAATTTTCTGGCTGCTGGTCTGATTTAATGCATTTATTCTCCTATGTCTCAACGAAACTGATACTGCAATAGCCAGATGACCCTGATTGGAAAAACTTTTGATTTGTCTTTGTGCAGAATGAGCTTGATTACGGTGCCGAGGAACCCCACCCAATGTCTCCCAGATTGCTAACCCAACAACATTATCAACACCCCCCAACAAACATCAGTATGAACTCGTCCGGCCATGTCTCCTCTGGTTCATGTGTACCAGGTGGCGGTCCTCGACTGGCAAATTCTGATAATCAAGTTAAGAACTCAGTCTTCTCTAATGCTTTATCCAGTCCTGTTCGTCGAAACCTTCAGCATTATCAGTTATCTGAAGGAGCTTTTCATCCTAACAATTTGGGTATGCCAGCTAGTGGAAATCTAAACAGGAACAATAACGAGAACATATTTAATCATCACCAGAGCAGGGGTTCAAATTACCCTGCTTTCAATGACTCAACAATGGACATGCATTCAGACAACCATGATCATAACCCTGTTTACTAATTGTGTGATTTAGATCTGGTAAACATATTTCTTTGAGGCAGGGAAATAAACTGTCGCTATGCAACCGGCAACACTCTCAAGTGAGGAAGAAATCGCTGGGGGATAATCACATTATGTCACCTATCAACAGTGGTGTTGTCTTCTCGTGGAGTAGAAGGCAATGCAGTCAAATGCCTAAGGTGACCCGGTTAATTTGTTTTGCTTTTCTTCCTTTTATATTATTTTAGTTTTGGGTGTTTTCAATGTATAAATGCAAAGCTTTGCTTCTGTTCTGTTGAATGGATTCTGAGTAGCTGTTGGTTGTGTGTCTAGTTAATTTACAGATCCGTATTAAAGCTGATGTTTGATGTTTAGTTTGAAAGTTAAAGAAAAGTTAGGTTTATAACATTATACTTGTAGGCCCTGTTTGCAGTGCAAGTATGAGTGGTCCTATACATTGCATTCGAGTTTGCTAAATATTTTGCTACAAATTATTAGAAATGAACTTTGATTTTTCTTGCTGAAATTATTAAAAGAAGGACAAGTTATTTATGAATGTGACTTTAAAGGGGAGTGTTCATTGTTTTAAGCATATAACAAAAGAAAGAGTAGTATTTTTCTACAGGGGCCACCACTCTAAAAATCCCTGAATGGAGAAAGAAGAAAGGAGAAATAGGAAAAGAGAATCACATGAAATCTATAAAGATAATACCTCCTCCTCTTCCTCCTGTTTGAGTACTTTTGGAGTACCTTTGTAATTATGAGGCGATTCATCATCTGCTCTAAAATAATGATTCAAAGGGGATATTCTAATGAGAGTGTGCTGGTTTCTGTAAATGTGCATGCCAAGCAACAGAGAGCCCTCTCTATGCTGGTGTCAATAGGGAAATTGGCCGAGCCCGTATCCTTTTTTTTTGCTGGATCAATAATAGTTTAGTTTATTGATGAGCAAAAGAGATTGCATGAAAGTAATCTGCTTGCTTGGGGGCCTGACACTCAGAGCAACAAAAAAAAAAAAAGACTCCAAAAGCAGAGACTTGGGGCATCAGGGTCGTCATTTTTAGTCAGAAAATTAGGTCTACCTGCAATCAGTTCAACCTGACCTCTCACCATATTGATATGCCCTCTTGTTTTTAGTATTGATAATCTTCTAACTGATACAATCACCCTTATATTTTTATTTTATTTTCTATAGGGCCATAAATCGCATACTTATTTATTTTTAATTTTGAGTAAGAATCCTATTATTGGGCTTTAAATGGCTAGATTTTTTAGGGAGTAATCCACAGAACCCCTTATCCTGATATTTTATGTAGTACCTAGTTTACCCTCAATTTGATTAGTGCTAATTAAAATGATTAAGCTACCTACGTTGGCAGTATTGTTGTGAGTCTCAACAGCAGCATCAATAACAAAGTGATCAGCATCACTTAGGATCACCAGCAAGACGAGCAAAGAATTTGAAGGTAAGCACCGCTGCTTGCTTCTCTTTTTTTTTTTTTTTTTTGGCAAAAACCTAGTTTTAGGTTTTCGGCCGCGGGCATGATTCCCGCGGCAAAGATTCCTCTTTTGGTCGAGCAGGTGAAGATCCCTACTCGACCCGGCTGTGGGCATGTGTCCCGCGTCCAAAGAATTTTTTTTTTTGTGTGTGTGAATATGTCCGTTCTTGCTAGCATGTGATCCCCATACTTCTTCATCCATGAGCTTCAACCATTAGAGATTACATCGAATTTTGATAAGAAGTTGTATGCATGATTCCCTCTTTTTGGTATGAAGTAGTGACTCTTTTCTCGTTTTGCTTCATTGTAGTTACTCAAAAGTGAACAGTAACGTAAGGAATTCTTGTTTGAATAAGATGTCACCTGGAGATGTTTCTGCTGCTAAGCCAGGAAGTATAAATGATTCTAAAGATATTCCGAACATAGATGATGAATTCTTCACAGCGCCTTACTCAATTATGAGAACTCATCTTGGTCACATAATAACCCTCCTTACAAAAACAATAAGGCCAAAACTTGTTACTTTTGCAATAAGGATGGCGCAAGGTGTGGCGCTACCTATATGTAGTTTGTTTCTCGGCTCCTTGTATTCCCATCTGGATTCTCTAGCAGTAGATATGTATGCTTCCAATGGACACATGAAGATAGAGTCACATATTCATATTGCATTTCCTAGCATGTTTGTGGGAGCACTTTGAGGGCTATGCTCCTAATCCTTCAACTTCATTTTCTAACATATATGGAGGTGCCAGAATACTTCGTTGGTTGAAGAAGCGCCCAAAACCTGGCCTAAGGCTCATTGATTTCTTTGATAACGTGCATGGAATCAACTTTCGTCCCTGGGCACCGGTTCACACATCTATAGTTCAGCCGAATACCTTTGCTTCTGTTTTGGGTACACCATTACACTCGGATAACGAAGATATGAGTATTGGAGAAGCCATATTCCAACGAAGCTGCACACCTGGATATGTTCCATCTTTCTTCATGGAATCTTTTATTGTTACTCCTTACAACATCGACAGAACTGCTCGTCAGATGGGTTTTGACCAGGGAGTTCCGTTTTGTCGTCTGTCAGTACCCTCAGATGACCTCTTGGAATCTATTTTGAACACGGGTGTTCATGTGACGAAGAGTAGCCTTCCATTCTTACTTCCAGGAAGGAAACCAGTGGTGACTCCTAAATACAAAGAATTCTGGCAGAAAGAGTTTCTTGATCTTCATAAGTTTGTACAGGAAGTTGTGACGGTTCCACGTGGCAAGCCTACTTCCGAGACCTTGAAGAAACATAAGTTGTTGAAGCCACTTCCTGGGAGTAAGCGAAAACCCTCTGGACAAGGTAGAAATAGTCCCCAAGAAGAGGAGCGGAGGTCAAAGAGGCGTGCAGGCGGTATCCGAACAACTCCAACAGCCCCAGTGGTCTTCAATTCTTCGAATATGCATGTATGTATGATTTTCTTTCTGACCGGCCGAATTATTTAAATATTTTGGATTATCCTCATTGAACATCTTTCTTTTAATTCAGGGTCTTGATGGCATGAACGCCTTTGTCAGACTTGCACGTAGCCAAAATATGGTACCTCCAGTGGAGAAATCCGGTGATACTGAGTCTTTTGAAGGTGAATATAAAATACAAGAAAGTTCAGGATCCGGTGGTGACGAGAAAAGGACTTCTAAGTGGAGTAGCGAATCTAGCTCTTCCAGTGAGCCAACAAATGAGTTGGTGAGTCTCCCACACGTTTTTTTTTCTTGGATTATTTATTCTTTGATATGAAATAAATATTCAATTGGTGGTATTGCAGAAATAAATTGAACCTGGAGATAACCCTGAGATGGAGATTAATCACAATGAGGATGTTGATGCGCCTTCCAATGTAGAAACCATATATGTGGCTGCGGGGGCAATTGTTTCCAAGGAATCTTCTGAAGTTGAAGGAGCGCTAGTCGTACATTCTGCTGCAGGTGCCATCTTCAACCCTCCATTTGTCGCTCCCTTTGCGGATCATGTGTTGATTGGAGGATTCAGCGTGCCGGCGGAGTTGTATACCCAAATATGGGAAAAGCATGGACACATCGCAACGACCAAGAAAATCAACAGTCGTGTTTCGTTGGTTAAACGCGTGGAGGAAGCCCCATCTTCAATCCGTGATATGTTCAGTGTGACTGGACACACCGTTTCTGAAGAAGTAGTCTCAAACTGGGAGTACCATCGGGACATGTGCGTGAACTTTGAGTTTAACGTCTCTTGGTTCTCTGAAGGGATTTCCAAAATCCAAAAGCTGCAAACTGAAATGAACGAAGCTCCTTCCTTGGATCTCATTAGTCAACAGGAGGCAGAGATCGAGAAGTTATCCCAGGAATTGAAGTTGAAGCAGGCTGCTCTCCAAAACTTGAAGGATGCTTTCTCTAAGAAGAATGAGCCGTTGTTGGATGATTTCCCTTGAATGCTTTTATTTTTCTGAACTTTCTCCTCTTAGGTTTTTTTTTTTTTTGAAAGGCAAGAGACGCCTCTTTTATGGTTTGATTTTCTAGTTTTGAACTAGTAGGTAATTGCTTCGTGAGGATTTTTTGAATTGATTTACTTTTTGAAATGATTTCGTGAGTAATTTTCTGGAAGGAATGATACTTGGATTAACTAATAAGTTGGAATCCTAATTATGAATGCAAATAGCGCAACCATTTTGGAGAAATTATAAATATTGCATGAAAAAGGGAAATGCTAGAGTGATATGATAGTTTAGAATAATTGGGTAATTGGCTTCTATTCTCAATATGGGACTGACGTCTGTGTCAAGTCCCCAGCGAATTCCAAAACAATTGGTTGTGTAAATATTGTTTGATGAAACTTACTTGTTCACGAGGCCTCCCAACAAAACTGAATTTTCCCGGATAATTGCTTCAAATCCAAATTCTTTGTGTGACGCATCCCTAGTAATGAGAAGTCCCCAGCCGTTTTTTTTATTGTTCTTGCAACGTCTGGAATCAGACGGAGTGGCTATTCCTTCGATAAATAAGAAGCGCCTATCGGCGACGGCAATGACAGGGGCCGTAAAAATATCTTTATGTCGATCGGCGGAAAAGTGGAGGATCTTTAGTTCCCAGGTGTAATTCTACTGAATAAATCCTTTCTTGGACAATGCGCTTCATACCATTGCATTCACTGGTGGGATGATGGATGAACCTGTGATAATGGCAATATCTCGAATCTAACATCTCTTGATCAGTTGGTGGACGCCATACGAGAGGCAGTTGAACCACCCCGTCTCGTATCCAAACTTCCAGTAACTCCAAAACTCTTCTTATAGGGAGCGGGAAGTGCGGTACTTCGAGTCTGGCTTCTCTCGCGGTAGCGGCTGTTGTCGTGGAAACTTTTGTAGGCTTTGACATGAAGCTCGTTTTGAGGGCGGAATCGAGACTTGAGCGAGGGTTGACTCAAGCACGGATCGTTTAGTTCGGCAATTTTGTTGGAATGCAACTTCTCTTGAGGGCCCTGCATCGGTGACAACATTATGAGGAGGTTGGACTGAATACTGTTCATTGGCGCAGTTCCCGTCTTCATAGATGCCTTGGTAGATTTCCCATTCTTCAGGTGCTTCTCTTTTGAGTAAGGTTAGAGCGATCGTGGATGCGGACTGTTGGACAACTCTCTGAACATCTGCTAGGGTCTGGAGATACAGGTTTTCCAACAAAGCTTCATAGGCCGGTTCCTTACCTTTATCTTGCAGATATTGTGACGCACATGGCAGGTCTCTCCCCTTAGCCTTGTGAAATTGTCTCAGCTCTTCGTTGTTGGCTGAATTTTAGTTGGTCATTTCCTTTCTGCTCTCGTCCGATATAGCTACGTGCTATGTCGGCCTTGTCATTGGCGGAGGCACAGACTTTAGACAAGGATTCGACATTTTTTGTATCATCTCTGAAATCGGTGGTATTTTTCGAGCGAATGTTTGCTGAATCTTTCCACAACCGGTTTGCCATGCTCTTTAAGAGACAAAACATCTCATTTCGCAGCTTGACGATATCAGCTTGATTTGAGACAACGTCCTCTAACATTTTTGCCATACCTTCTAAGGTGATTAGATTCCGAGTATTCGTGGCTTTGGAGGAGTTTGGATGGCCGGGGTACATCACAAAATGAAAAGTTGGGATTGGTGATTGAAATGAATTCTGCTTAATGATTGAATTTAGACATAAGATCCACCGTCTTGAAATTGAGAAGATTGAAATGAAATTGAAAATTGATCTTGCAACCGACAGATTAATCTCCCACTGTGGTCGCCAGTTGTTTTGGGTTAAAAACTGATTCTGCTGGAAATGGTAAATTTGGGTGTGCCGAGAAACGAATCTAAACCCTAAACAAATGCACTGCACGGGAGTACTTTAGATTCGAAAGATCAATCTGTACAATCCTGGCCTAAACCAAGAAATGGTCGTTCCAGTCTTGCTTCGGTCACAACATGAAGGAGAAGGGTTGATCTTAGGGAAGGAAGCGAAGAAGGTGTTGAGATCAGAATAGTTAACTATGAAGGTGTGGTTGTTTTATGACTTGTATCAGAATGTCGAACTTGCTTGCAGAATGTAAGCTATCAGTTCTTTTATGTTTTTCTGGATACTTGTGTTGATAACCCTTGTTGTTTGAAAATAGATTAAAAACCTATTTATACAAGTCATAGTTTGGGCGCACCCTGACCTCATAGGAAGTGGAAGTAGTTGAGTGATAGATAAATGGGGTCGTGTGAAATATTGAAAATCACGTCCCTACTATGAGGGGAAGACTGGTTAGTTTACACCCACTAATTCTCTGTTGCGACTAACTGTCCGCCTTTCTCATAATGGGCGTGTTGCACGCCGCACGCTAAAAACAGCCGTACCAATACCCTGAAGAACATCCCCAGTTCATGACATGTTTGATATCTCGAGTATTTTCATGGAAAATGTGTAGCAAGTTGCTGAGTGGGTCTCGCTTGTCTTGGTTGGTCGCGAAACTTAATGTCTCATAGGAGCGCGTCCAGCCATCTTTGAGCAGCTGCCAGGAGCCGCTCGAGCAGGTCATGGGGTAAGTCGATCGTCTCTCATGGAAAAGTGGCGGTCGGTGAGCACGATGGCACCTTATTGGTCGCCCAGAATTAAATCTAAGCCGATCAATTTGGCTAGCCAAGCTGGATGTCTGAGATGATTTGTGGCAGTTGCATGCTGCTGTTGATTTTATTTAAAACCATTGTAGGCAGCGCGACTAGCTTGCTTCGAGCGGCTGCCTGGAGCTACTCACGCAGGTTGAGGATGAGTCGGTTGGCTCCCATGTAAGAGGGGTGGCCAGCGATCATGGCGACATCTCATTGGTCGCCCAGAATTAGATCTGGGCCGGTCAGCGAAGTTGGATGGCCGGGATTGTTTTGAGGCATTTATATGATACCGTTGGTCAAATTTGAGACTTTGAAAGCCGTGTTGCCGGCGCTCTTTGGGTGAGCGAATCGCGGCGTTGCTGGCAAGCTTAGAGCAATGCAATTGGTCGGGACTATAGCTGGGCCGCCAGTGAGAATATTCGTACCTTGCCAGTCGATTTATATCAAACCTAGGCCGGTCGATTCGGCTAGTGAAGTTGGACGGCCGAGATCGTTTTGCGACAGTAATGTGCTGCCGCTAACATAAATTAGGATTTTTTGGCCGCGAACAGCCCATTTTGAGAAATCGGTTTGTGAACCTTCTTGTAGGCTAGGAGGATCCCGATTGGCTGAAGCATGAATATTCCCGCCGGTGTATACTATGGGGCTCGTTTGGTTCTGCTGGGAGAAGGCCAGGCTCGTCGAATTGACCGGCCAAAATGTGTGGTCGTAGTTTCTCTTAAGACTGGCATAGGCAGCCTATATTCAATTCCTTAAGGAATTAAGCGTATCGACCAGCCAACTTCCACTTTTAATTAAAAATGTGTGTTGCGCATTTGAAGCGTTTTGATTGGTTGATGAGAAAGAGGGGCCGACAGGCAATAATATAGGGCGTGGCCGGTCAGCCAAGTGGCATGGCCGCACCTCCTTTTTCTGCCGCTCTTATTTGCCGCAGTTTCTCTTTTACTTCTTGTTTTCTAATTTTGGTAGGATTCTGCTCATACGAATCCATAGCGGATCAATTTCCTAGCTTGCCTAGGTTTGGTCTCGACCAATAGGGTTCGAGATATTGCGCAGGCCGCAAAAAAGACCTAATTTTTGTAAATTAGTAAAATTAGGTTCAAAAAGATTGAATTTTGTGGGCTGACACAAAATCAATTAATTTCTGGTGAATTTTGTGCGTTCATACAAAATCACTAATTATGTTTCAGAGAGCAACATAACTTTGTGTGCTTCTGATTGGTACTTCTGTGCACATCTTAATCCTGACACTTCGGGAAATTCATGCTACTCAGCTGCGAGCGAACATTAATTGTCATGTCATGTCAACATTAAGAGTTCGGCTGGGGAACTAGCATAGAATAAGTACTCGACATGCCATGCATTAGTGAGTAATGCAGACTGAAGGCAGGAGATAAAATTTATAGAATATTTGGGATTGTTGCTACACGCACCATTCTGGATAAATTTCATATAAATATACTGAATTGCTCAATACATATTTAAGTAAAGAGGCATGAGCACTCATCACTTTTAAATGGCTCAGTTTCTTTGCAGAATGACGGCGCATTAAATAGAGGGTTTTACAATTTTAGCCATGAACTAAAAACCACCATCAACACCGATCCTAGTGACTAGTGTGACTGATCACAAGTATTTCCATAATAAGGTATAACTGATCCTAGTGATTGGTAGAACCGATTGAACCCATGTAATTTGGTATTTGATCAATCACATAGTTGTCTTGGAATACAGGTCAACCAATTTTAAACTTGTTTGGAAGTGTGGTATAACCGATTCCAAGAATGTAAATCCATGTGAATATGAATAAGGATTTGCAGTGAAAAGATGTCAACATACTTTGAACACATACAATAACTCTTATCATTTATTGTTCAAAGATATTCCTTAGTACTCAAGGAGATCCTGTGCCGAGATAAATTAAGAATCTTTTAATTAAGGTTTTTTTTTTTTATATATTTTAATTACCAGCAATTAAATGCATATCTCTAGAGAATAAAAATTAGCAATGTGCATTTACTAATTGGAGATTTTCTATTGAGAGATTTCGGAAATATTAGACAAGCATTTATTGGAATTAGGAAAACCGAATTTTGCCATTCATTGCATATCTTGAGAATATTTTTGGTTTTGGAAATTCCTTGATGTCCAAACATCCCTGGTCTATAAATTAAATACCTAATTTTGCATTTCTAGAAACTATCCTAAGAGCCATGCAAACTTCATTTCTTGTTGTTTCTGGTGGAGCCGTCTATTCGGAGAGGAAAGTATCCTAATTAGGTGAAATCTCTTAAGACCGCTCGTTTAAAGTCTTCTGTGGGATCAAGAAGCTCTACAAGTACCGTTGGTAGGAAACTAGATAATTGCATTGCTATTAGTTTCGATTGATTTGATTGACTAACGGTTGTTGAAACTTTGATTACACCTAGTTTGTTTATTCTTAAGAATTTTCTCTTCAGATATAAGATTCACTCAAACTAGAACGAAGTATCGACGAGATCTTTAGAACTGTTGTTAGATCTAAAGACATCTTGTGATAATACATTGTTAACAGACTCCGTTCTATGTGTGATTGATCACAAGAGATTCAAGTGGTGTTGTGCAAGTGTAATTGAAGATTAAAGAATATTTGAAGACGAAGAAGATTTCTTATTGGTTTTCGTATCTTATTGTGTGCCTAAACCTTGATCGGCAGGGATCCAACTAGAATCAGATTTATTCGATTGATTAGTTGCGTGAGATCGACATCGCTTTATAGTTTCTCTTTGAGATCTATATTGATTGATTGTGAATCTAAACTTAACTACTTTGGTAGTTATTGGATAGATTGATCTAACCAGGCAAAGGAGCTTATTAGATTAAACGGAAGAGCCTTTGCGTATGACTTAAGATATCTTTATCTTAAAGAACCAATAGAGTTGTTACCAAATAGATTCGTTGTTCCTTTGTTGTTTGGAATACAATCAAAAGGAATTGTACCAGTGCGTGAATCATCGAAGTCGGAAGCGCGAGGATACTTAGGAAACTAAGTGAATTAGGGGTAGTTGCTTGGTCTCAACTATGCGGAGTTGGTGTTAGATTTTGTATAACGGCTTAATTCTGAGAGTATTCGAAATCTGGACTAGGTCCCGGGGTTTTTCTGCATTTGAAGTTTCCTCGTTAACAAAATATTGTTGTGTCATTTACTTTATATTTCCGCATTATAATTGTTTTAATATAATTAAAGTAAATTGCACTTTACGTTAACTCTGATATACTTGATAGTGATCCTATAGAGTTTGGTTAAGTCCGAACCTATTATCAAGTATCACACTTTGTTTGTTGTATTGTCTCGATCTCGTATCCATAGACAATCACACAAAGTGTGAATATCGAAGTTGTTGCATTGTCTCGACTTTGTCTATAGACGATCACACTTGGTAGGAGGACTTATAGGTTGAAACAAAAAGATTGTGGTGTATTTGGGTACCCTCGTCTTTTCATCGCCTATGCTACGACTGGGATTTCTTAGTGATCCCAGCCGTTACGGTCGGGAAACAAGAACTCCCAGCCGTAAGCAGTTTCAGAAATTGTTTTTTGAGACCTAAATTTTTCGAAACGAACTGAATAATCATTCAAACACTTAAATAAAGAGTGATTTTTCAATTCATACCTTATTGCAGTCATTCAGGAGTCTCAGCGGCTGGTTCATCTCCTTCATTCACTTCAGTTTCATCTTCAGTTGATGAGGTTGATTTCTCTGCTTCAGGAGGAGGTGGATTCGACGACGATTTCCCTAGCCTTTCCTTTGTCTTCATGGTTTTATGCGATGAATTTAATCGGCGACGAATTTTATTTTGAATCGACGATTAATCTTCTCAAACGAAGAAGAGAAGAAGGAGAAAAAGAAGAAGAAAAGAAAGAGAGGAGAAGGGAATAAATGAGGTTTCAATTTTTTCTTATTTCTTTTGATGATTTTCGTTTTTATTTTATTTTAATGATTCCAGTTTTTATTTTTAATTATTTAATGGAAAGGTAAAAGGGTAATAAGTCAAAATGATTGGGATATTTTTAAACTTTTACATAAATTAGGTCCCATATCCACGTTTTGGTTATATTTATCATTTAAAGCCCCAAAAACTCACGATTTATAAAGGGGATACCAGGTTTACTTGGGGGTGATACCAATCCATATAGGACAAATAAATATTAACAGATCCTGACCATCGGATCGCTGAATTGGTATCACCAGCTAATAGTGGTACCCCGTACCAATTTCTGGTTGAGGCTTATCAGCACCTATACCTATCCTAACTCATTTATTCTCAGAATTAGACAATCTGCAACTTTTCATCAAATTAGCCGCAGAGTTCAGGAGCCAGGGGGAAGATTGGATTTGGAAAAGGAAAAGCAAACTGTATATGATAAGGAAAAAAAGAGAAGAAAAAACATGAGAGTATGGGGACCATATCTATCATGCGCCGTCGTGTAATTATATCCCCTCTTTTCTTTTCTATTATTAATTTTCCGTTTTCCTCTTTAAAATCTATAGACACAACATTTATTCGTTCGTATCACTCTCAGACACATACTAGCCAGCCACAGCACTTACTTCTACCGCTTCTGCTTGTTGATTAACTTTGAAGTCTCTTTCTTTATCTTTGTCCTGAAAGTTGGATCTTAACTAAGCTAAAGGGAATGCTAATGCTGGATTCAAACAAATCGAATTGGAGCTAACTTGAATCACCTGATTTCTTCTGCTACTTCTCCCTGATCTGGTACAGCACTGCGTTTCTCGAATGTTACGTTTTACAGGTTCTTATTAGTTTATATCATAGCACAAGAATTTTCTATTATTGGAGCTACCATCTCTTGATCAGGTTCTCGTCGAAGCGTCAGCTCATCGGTCTTAGGAAAGTTAACCTTCAACAATTGCCACATACAAGTGCTAGTGGTGGCTTTGTTATGTAGAAACTTTTTGGTGATGAAACAAACTGATGTTACTAACAGTGGAAGGAGGAGGCTTCTTCTCCTCTTCAGCTTCTGGGTATAGAAACTGTCTCGCTCTTATTTTTTTAGGCCAACAACAAAACCAAGGAGAAGTTCCATTACAGCTTTCTACCTCCTGGACTAGTCCGTACAAATTGATACAACAAGAAGAAGCAGCATATCTTGAACTTCAACTGGCTTCCAAGAAAAATCGTGTGTCGTCTCGTAGATGCACATCCTTTGTTTGCTTCTGTCCTAGTTCTACCGGATTAGAACCTCCTTCACCTCCTGTTCAGTACAAATATGGCTGTTCAGAAAATTGTCCTGTATCTTACCAAAATGTAAACTATATCACCGATCAGGAAAATGAAGTCTTTTATCTCAAGAGTAGCTTGAGAAAGCCCTCTGATCATCGTGCTCCAACAGCTTGTGAAGATGACATGGGTCAAAATGGAAACGGCCTTCTTGAAAGTTCTGGAGGCAAGAAAGTACATTGGACAGATGCGTGTGGGAAGGAGCTCGCCGAAATCCGGGAATTTGAAGTCAGGTAAGAATAAACCCCTTGATCAATCTTTTAATCCCCAACTAAACCCCCGTCTTAAGCGTCTCTTCTAGCAGGGGTGAGATGACCTGCTGATAGTGTCAACATTATAGAACTTGTTATGAATCATATAAACATACTGCTATAAATGTTGCCTTTTTCTTAAGATATGCTATTTTTGTTACTCATATTGTTTTTCTTTCGTTTAATGTCGGTGCAGCGATGAGAGTGCATCAGACAGTGAAGAGGAAAGTCGGCAAGGTTGTACTTGTGCTATTATGTGAAGCTACGGACTGGGAATTCTTGCTGGTGACATTTGCAGATTCCAATCCGGCAGCGTTACCCCTTGATACTGCCTAGTGTTGTATAAAAAATAAACAAACACAAGTAATTCACATTACATATTTTTACCTGCTTCCGAGTGATCCTTGAATGAGAAAAAGTGGAATCATGAATATACTTCTAGTCAGCCTTAAACATGAATTTAAAGTTTTTCGGTTTGATGTTTTTGTTTACGTAAGTTAGGTCCTCCGGCTCCTCTGGAGACTTCGAGTTTGTTCACAGATCTTTCCAATTCCTTCCCTATTTCTTCTACCTATAATTTCAATGGAATGTAGTGCCTTTCTACTACTACTCATGTGTTACAGTGTCATTTTTAATCTTCAATCTAGAATATCTTAACTACTAGATTTTTATTGCGATTAACAATAATGGCAAGCTATACCTGAGGAGTGAGGATTGAGTAGTGGGAGAAGGTAAAGTTCTGAGAAACTTCACTTTTTTAAAAGCATTTGCTTAATGGATTATTATGAAGATTGCTTTCTTCTTCCCGATAGAGGGATCTGCAATTGGGTAGGACCATCCTTGTAGTGGGAGATCCACTTGCCTTAAAACTAATCCAAAAAGAAAATGAGTTGCTCTTGCTCCTGAACTTGTTTTACTCCCACAACAAATCTTGCTTGTTCCATTTATTACCAAAAACAAAAAGAAAAATATGGGGAATGCTAGAAGTAACGAGGATTTTCTCCCCAAAAATCCCAATACACACGGTCCCTGGGGTCCATTGAGGAATTATAGGGGTAGGTTTTTGGTCCCACCACTGTGTGTGTTGCAGGATTTTTCGGGAGAAAATCCTCGATACACAAATCATTTCCGAAAAATACGACACCAAACACAAAACTAAGTTCCATTATAATGGATCTATCCTTTCATTTGATATTAGTGTTCTTTTGAGATATCATATATATATATATATATATATATATATATACACACATAAACATCAATGGAAGATGATTTTATGTCTGAGCAGTTCCAAGGTTACCTCAGTTACAGACAAAACTCACAGGCGAGGGTGCTTAGAAGGATCAATTCAGAACATGTAAGAAATCTTTCTGCAGTACTGTGACTTTGCAAACTATCACACGTCCTTGAATTGCAGTTGGAATCTAGGTATTCTTTCAGGTGGAAGAGGGCAACTCACAATCAGTTTACCTTTCATTGCCCCCCTAAATATTGCCTTCACAAATAACAAATTGAATCTCAGCCTCCACATACCAAACCCAAAGTTTAATCTGGAAAAAAAAATAATATATCAAACTATCTGAAAATTCTAGCTAAGGTCAAGTAATTCTAGTCACAGTGCTGTCTAGTTAACGACTGTGTGGTGAGTCTGGTGACTATGCACAATAAAGAGCACCTATATCTACAGTTGAGTACTATCACTAAAGCAACATACCTCAACAACATAAACGAAGTCTTGTTTCCTATGGAATTCCCCTATCCATTTTGTATGATCTGCAGTCCTGTGTAAACGAAGCCATAAAACGTTACCAGTCTCGGTCAGAATGCTGATTTAGCTAAGACATGGAATAAGATTTCCAACTCAATACTAACTCAGTCCAACAGTATAAATAACAACACAAGCTAAACTAATCTAATTTAACTAAATTTTGACATAATAATATATTATCAGAAACATCAATCGCTCTCTTCACATTATTTTCAGTCCTATTGAGCCTCTGAGTTGAAACAGTATAAATAACAACACAAGCTAAACAATAAAAAAATGACAACATTATTATTTGAGGTGGAGAAAAGACCTATAATATGATACATGACTCACTTCACATATCTTGAACCTGAATCCATCTTCATATGATCCAGGCATTAAAGTAACAAAAAATGGTTGACAGGTACCAAAGTAATATCAATAACACAGTAGAAACCCAAATCCTATTTAATCTCGGCCTCCTTAAATGACATAAACTTGAATCTCTTCAGTGATGTTTTACCTAATTATTTTCTAAATCTTCAGTATCTACCAAAGCATATTTTTTTGAGTATCTGAAAGAACTTGAAAAGAAAGATAAAATGAAACTTCCTTATAATCCTGTAAAGCTGATTTGACAAGCTGATACAAACAAAGAAGTGTAGTTCAATTGATTACGAATATCAATTTAGTTGTGCATAAATATGTTTTCTGATATGTAGGTTTATCTAAAGACATTCTCTTCTCGCCGGCTTGGGACCAAAACATCCAAGACTAGTTTGCAACAACTCTTTTACGCATCTACTCTACTTCAATTTAAGAGTACTGATATGTCGAGCCAGATGCAAATTTCAAAGTCAACTCTAAACATATTCATTTACTCACAATATCATCGAGTTGGTTATAGTAATCCATAAGAGAAGCAAAACATTTGGCATCATGTTATGAAATTGTCGATTGAGATTGTTGACGTCGTTTTTGGAAGAAGAAGAAGAAGAAGAAGAAGCTTTCCCAATTAAAAAACGACGTCGTTACCCTTTATTTTTCATCTTATCTACGAAAGGACAAGAACTTTGTCATGGGCATTAAAGAAAAATAGTGTCTCTACAAACAAAGAAGTGAATTCAATTGATTACGAATATCAATTTAGTTGTGCATATACTATGTTATTTCAAAGTACTCACAATATCATCGAGTTGGAGACATTTGGCATCATGAAATCAAATCTAATAATCGAGTCCACTTCTCGCTTCTTTGTCAGCGTTGTTAATAAGTAACTCATCTTCTCTTCCTAATGGATCCAAGAAAAAAAAAAACATAAAAAAATGTTGGAACCCTAGAAACAAATAAATTCAGGGTGTGTACGAGAGAGGAGTTTTACTTACGTAGTCAGCTCAAGCGGGTAGATACAATTTACAGACTGGAATCGGCCCTTCGATCTTAATCTGAAAAGCTTGATCTTTTTTTTTTACTCGAAAGTCGAAACAACCGAACAAGCTACAACGGCAAGGGAAGAGAGGGATGATGGAAAGGGAAAATGGTAAAGCAGAAAAACCGGAACAAGAGTAAAGAGATCCGGGGGAGGTGGGAATTGGGAATTGGGAATTGGGAATTGGGTTGGCACTACTGACTCTGGGAGATGACATCGAACTGAGATTATTAGGGGCCTAAGAGCAGTTCCTTTGGGATGAACAAACTCAGAGTTTGTTCATTTTGCTCCCACTATGGCATGAACAAACAAGAAAAATGGATGTTCAAATTATCAAAGTTGCTTTGAACATTGAGTCGGTACATCCAGCGCGCGTCTGTAGTTAGGACGGGCGACATTCATATTGACGCGGGAGTCCGACAAAATGACGCCGGAGTTATTATTTCCAGCGCGCGTCTTCAATTATGACGCCAGAGTCCGTATCAATAACGCCATCGTCAGTCTCTATGGCGCCAATGGCTCAATCTGAATGACTACAGAACCCTTTGGTCCAACGGCTACATTTTTTAAAATCTATAAATACTCCTCATTTCAACTCTAAATTCACACATTCTACACATTCTTCCCTCTCAAATCATCTACAAAAATGCCTCCAAGAGTTCGTTCTGTTAGATACAGTAATGAAGAGGATTTAGCTATTTACAAAGCCTACGTTTTTCACACACAAGATATTGCCGCTGATGTTGCTACCAGTAGGAATGTATCACAATCGACGTTCTGGCAGAAATTTTTTGAAATGTTCGCTGCTGAAACGATGAACATTAATGGGCGTGATTGTCGGGGATTGGCGCATCGTTTTAGTGTAATTAGTTGTAATGTATCGGAGTTCGTCGCCCAACTAATGCATAATCACAAAAATAAGCTCAACGGTGAAGCCGAACATGAAGTGGAACCCATAACTCTAGCGATGTGGCCAACATCTCACCACGGTCGTCAGTTCGAATTCCATGGTTGTTTCAACATTCTTAGGGTGCTCATCAAATACGATCCCTACATCGCCCTAGGAATTCCACCACCCGCTGAGAACTGACGCCGCCTATGTAGTAGTTGTTTTAATCTGATGTATTTCTTTTATTCTCATGTATGGTGTCGTTGTTCAATGCAGTATGTTTTTATTTATGAAATTGATGGTGTTATGTTTAATCCACGAAAAATTTAAATTACTTGATATTGATGGTTTTAGATAATCGTAATAACACAAAATAAACAACAAATTAAATAACATAATACCATAGTGAATCGATTTGTCCTACAACTTCAATCAGCCCACTCCACCAAAAAACACCTGGGACATTCCCAGAAATGCCTTCCATATGTGTCTTCTTCAGAAGAAGTCCACAAATGCATAAAAGTCCTGCAACCGGGCTTTGAGCATGAACTGATTTTATGTGGACAATGTTCGTCTCATTGATGGGAAACCCAGGAAACCGAGATGCTCGTCGATTGCGTGCTCGTTTTCATTCTATTAGGCTTTCAGTCCAGCCATTTCTTACTCTGGTAATAGAAATTGATCGAGAAAAGTTCAGCGGTGTAACTGAAGATGAAGTGATCAAAACAGCTCTTGATAATTGGGAGGAAGCTCACGGTAAGCCTTTTCGTTACGAAGCGTGTTTCAGAATTCTAAAAGATGGTCCATCTCAAGCACATCGTTACTGCACTCGAATGCCGCTGCCGGAATTTACAATGGAAGAAGATGTTGCCCTTGTTCGATGTTGGTTACATCGTATGGCGAGACCAATGAACAATGACAATTTCTGTGAAAGAGTATTGGGACATTTTGTAGCACCGCGGAACAAATCCATAAGAAACAGTAAGAGCCTAGAACTAATAATTGCATTCATCACTAATGAAGTCAAACATTATACAGAAGTATTGTGGATGGTTCATCGTAGCAATTCTGGATTATCCAACGAAAAACTGGAAACCGTCGCTCAGACCAAGTTTACCGAAGAAAGCGGGAGAGAGTTTAGGCATTTTGAATGCTATGAACTTTACAAAGAGAATGTCGCTGGGTTTGATGTAGTTTGATGTTTTTGTTGTGGTTTATTAAAATGTAGTTTGATGTTATTTGCAAGTTTAAATTGTAATAAATTTCACTTAATCTGAAGTGGAAATCTATTTTAAAATATAAACATTTTCATTCATTGATATTACTGCCAATTCTTTTACAAGATATAAACTTAGACAATAATAAAAACTTCAATAAAAATCAAGTACACGTTTTGGCCTCCTGTTTATCTTCATTTGACGTATTTTCCATTCAACGCACTCTTTGACAGTTTCACCTTTGTTTTTGAATTTTTTGTTGTTAACTTTCATAACTGGAGCTCTTCTTTGCCTTTTAGCGGAACCTTTTCTTGGAGCAACTTCTAAAACTTGCACTTCCCTTTTACAATTTTCAATCTTTTTAAAACTCCCACATATCTTAGAAACAACAGCTTCAAGTTTTGCATCGTAAAAAAGTGTGATCGCCTTTTCAGCCATTTTTAGAAGAGAAAATTCAAGTGAATTTTGGTGTGAGAATGAATTGTTCGAAGATAGTGGTAATTTATAGAGGGAAAAAGTGAAATTCGAAATTTTAAAAACTTCCTGTTGGTGTCAGAAGCAAAAACGCCGGCGACATAGATTGTGACGCCGAGTTATTCATTCGGACGCCAGCGTTCGACCTGTGAGCGCCAGCGTTTTTACCTAGATCCCACGCCTGTTGATCTAACGCTCAGTGCTTTACCATAGTGGAAAACCTAGTTTGGCCATCTACCTGGCTGAACAAATATTTGGGTTTGGCCATTGCCATAGGAACTGCTCTAAGCCCATCATTGTTATGAAAAGGTATGAGGTTTGTGTCCATGATAGCCAGGGCTATCAGACGGACGACGTTGAATGGGGGCCATCATCCGAAGGTCGAGAATTTCGGATGGAGTTTTTGCATGGACGGCTGGGAAGTTTCGAATAATATTAAAGTGGTTGTACGGTGAGTGTGTTTTATGCGTCATACAAAAAGCTTATTTTCTGTTTTTCCACTGTGATCCCTTTCTTCTCTCACGCAGAAAAGAAAGAGTTTTCGCTTCTCTATCTTTATTTTTTCGACTCTTCGTTCTATGTGATGCAGGTTTTTATAATAAACTTATATTTATATGTTGCGGTTTAATCAGAAAGACGATTGAGACGAATAGAAAAAGAAGGTAAACATACGAAACCCTAGAATTTGATTTTTACGATTTTTTTTCTTCTGTTATTATTGGTTTAGGTTGATGCTTTTAGTATACTTTGATATATATATATATATATATATGTTGCAATTGAATCAATGAAAAGCCTTGACCATTATGCCGTTGCTTGATATAATATGTGTTGATGAGTGATCATGTTGCGTAGACAGTCAACGATGGGATTAAGTAATTCAATGTCGAGTTTGATGGTCTAAAGAAGGTAAGGTTTCTGCTTTCTTCTATGTGATGCTTCTTCCATTAAAATTAATACGCAACTCTAGGTTTTTCCAATGGTTGAATTCAAAGATCAGGTCATACTAAAATTTGACGTATGTTTTGTGAAAGTTGAAATGTTTCATATATCACAAGGTTTGGCACTTCGGCTCACTAAGGTTTGAATTGGATTCCAGAAATCATCAACTTATAGAGCACTAAGGGAATGCGTAGTTTGCAATTCAATTTATATCAGTTTACCAAGGTTTGGATGAAGTTGTCAGTGGATTCTAGAACTCAACAATTTACAGAACGCTTACAATAGCATGGTGATTGCATACCTTAGAGGTTATCCTTTTTGACATGAATTATCAATTTTTATATGATTCTAGGTTTTTGTTGTTATTTAGAATTATATAGTTACTCCTTTTGATGGGTTCTGATAGGATTTGTAAGATTTTTGCAATTTAAGGTCCTAGGTTTAGGCAATGTCAGTAAAAAAATCTATTTAGTTCTTCTAGAATTTGTCCTTTTTTATGAGTTTCTTATTTCTTTTCTTTTTGTTTTTATTTTCAGTGCTGAACTGATTAGAGTTATTAACTTTTGATTGATGTCATTGTGTTTTAAGTTTGATATGCTTTTGTTAGCTAGGTTATTAACTGTGAGTTTCCGTATTGTAGGCTGTACATTTGGTTTTATAATTTTGTGATCAATTTATGATGAATCCTTATGGTTTTGTTATTCATGAAGTCTAGAGCCAACGAAAGTTGATGATGAGTTAAATTGAATGGGTTTCATGTTGATTATGTATGGTGCCTTATCATGTAATTCTTTGCTTTCCAGGTACGTGTCAACATTTCTAATAGTGACAACAAAAAGTGATATGGTTTGACTTCGTTTGCAAGGCTGCCTATCAAGATGTTATGGTAATGCTTCTTGATTAATTGTTTTTCTAAAATGTAACTAGCTTCTTCAAAAAAATTACACTCTGAATTGTTTTTCCTCGGCGAGCCCGGCCCTTCGCCTCGCGCCTAATATTCGAGCTTAGCAGTCACTATAAAGCCCAATTTAGTAGCCTCAACCACTATTACACGGTGTCTTTATATATCAGTTTAGGCCCTAGGATCTCATTATCACCATGTAACACAAATTTGCCTTTATCCTGTCAATAATCACTGACCATTTGTCTTTGTTTTTTTTCTTCATTTTAGGTTATTGAAAGATGTATATTTAATTCTGTTGGGGAGAATAATGAGGATACAGGGAATTCAAGCTAGAGATGGTTAACAGATAGAGAACTTGCAAATGCATCGCCTTCCAAAAAGATTACTACGGAATAAAATTCGCCTATTTAAGATTTATTATCGAGTGAACTTGGCAATGACGTTGTACATGAAATACGACTCAAGGTCACTCTCACAAAGAGAGGAATAGTTCTCATCTTATAACTACGCTTGGTCTAATAGAGATGGGTACAAATTTTATATATCCAAGTGGAAAATAAACTAGAAATACATTTTGTGAAGTTTTATCATTTGGTTGTTTCTTAAATAATTTAATAGGGCTATTAATTTGCAGAGCGGTAATTTTTAAATGTTCAAATTCAATCAGTTTAGATATCTGAACTTGGTCTAAATGGCATAATGGCATGTTTCCATTATGCTAGGCTCAGTGTTATAGTGTGATGCATATTAGCAGCTACTATGACCCGATAAACTACACACTTTGCTCTAAATGGCCGTATATTCCGACTATTATGCCCTGATATTTTTTTTTTTCTATGAGCATTAATATGGGGCTGTTATTCATCACTCCAAAAGAATTTTTGGCCATGAGACCCCTACTAATTTGACCCCACCAACAAAATTTCAGGGCTAGGATCAAACTTTATATTTCAATCTAATTATGGCTAATTTTAATGTGCAGTCTACGTTTTGATCTAAGATTCTCTAATCTAAGACATGACTATTATGGCCCGACTAATTAAACACGCATTTTAGAGAGAAATTTCTCGACTTGAGAAAATGTAGTTGACTAGATTAACAAAACACCAGCCCTGTAGGCCCCGGATAATCAATAAACTAAACTCTCGGACCCCGACTACTATGGATCGACTAATTAAACACGCTAAAACCGACTAACAAAACACTGGGAGCATTCCTAATTGCGGGGTTAGATGCCCGGGCTAATATGACCAGGATAATTAAACACCCGACTGAACCTAAGCTTAGTATTACGAAACCTCTGATAAGGTAATGCACTTTAAACCTACAAAATTCAAATTATCCAATTAAAATATAAAAGCAATTGTTATGATGTACCTTGGCTTAGCTAAAGACCCTAAATGCAAACTAAGCCAAGGTTAAAGGAACCAATAACCACTGTGGACCTTGGTTATATTGCATCCAACTAAAATCTAGCGGAAAGCTACATGAATTCATAAAACATTTGGAACAAACTCACATAATAAGTACTGTGAACATCATCT
>JAJJWW010009534.1:0-68891 GCA_023531295.1 Papaver armeniacum
GATTTGGATCCAAAGTGGAGTATGTGCCTTAAAACAAAGAGAAATGGACGGGTTGTGTTGAAAAGGACCAACCTTGGAAATATTTGATGACATTAGTGTAGTGGACTCAAATCTTGATCTTATATGATCACACTCATTCAAAAGGTACATGAGTATGACGAAACTAGTGTTTTTCTGAGAACTTTGCATCAGGTTCGAGTCCCAATGAAGAGGGAATATGTTGAGAATGTGGACCAGGTATGACCAATATCAGGGAAGACCAATTGGGCTTGCAAATGATTGTAATGATGATGTTTATGCCAAGATTTTGTTAAAAATGCAATCTAAGAATGGTTGCAAAGTTTGATGAGGACCATGATATACAAGAGGTGAATAATTCACTTGAGTTTTTCAAGGATGAAGAGGATTCCGTGATACAAGATATTATGATAGAGTTTGTCTAACCTGCTACATTGTTTCTTCTCTCCTTACCTCTTATTGGTTTGAATGTAGTGTGCTTCGAGAATATTGATGAATGACTTTGTTTCGATATATCCAAAACGGGAGATACTTGATTCTCATACTATACGGGTTTGGAACAAGAATCATGGGTAGTATCAGACTTTATATTCTTTATACACTTCCAAGTGTGGACAAGAATAAGCATGGGGAAGCTTTATCGGTTCATAGCTTCATTTATTTTATATTACTAATATTTGTGTGAAGCTAGTGTTTCCAAAACAGGTTCTATGGAAGGATCCCCAACTTTTCAGATTGTGGTATATAAATGAATCTTAAAAGGATATAGTCTGCCGTGACGTTAAACCAAGCGCTACATGGAGGCAACCCAGGTTTTGTATCTCTTATCTTTTAATTTTTCTTTTCTTGTTTTTTATTTTTCTTGTCGCATATTATTATAAATTTCCCACCTTGACTTTCTTTGATTTATTCAATTTACATTGAGGACAATGTAAAGTTTAAGTGTGGAGTGGTTCGCATTTTACATTGTAAATTTTCAAATTTTTCAACTTTTATGTGAAATAGTGAATAAAAACTCCAACTTGTTAGTTTAGGAGTCACATAGTATACATGTCGCTAAGATTACACGAGAATCTCATAAGAGTAGTGAACTTAGAGTGTGAAGGAGGGCATGATCGGGTTTCTTACTTGTATGAGAGTTAAAGTTGGATTTCACCATGCCAGTGGAAAATGAGTGCATCAATCGGTATTAGAATAGTGATCCCCTATAGTGAGACTACCCATGTTACATGTGCGAAAATCGGCCTTGATTCTTTGTGCACCGTCTAAATTTGTGCTTTTAGAGTGTGCGTCACCGTACGTTAACCTCGGTGAGAATGGCAGTGAGCTACCTGACCTCCCACCATAGAAGCACTATTTTGATCTCTTGAGTGCTTATTTTTCAATCATGATGGTGACATCGGTGCTAACTTACATACCACTTGTAATCTTGCTGATTACTATCTACTCTATCTCTACACCAATGTGTCCATGAAACACCATCATCATCAACAAGAGGAGCATCACGAGGTCAAGGAAAGTCAAGACGTTCAAGGTTTCTACAACAATGTCTAATAAGCGATTTCATTCAAGTATATCAACAAGACAAGGAAAGAATTTTTACAAGTTGAAGACTTTATGTACAAGAGCGAAGATTATCAAGGATGAGATTTAAGAAGTTTATGATATCGAGACATACAAGTTGTGAAGAATTGCTGCAAAGTAACATCATGGCCTTGTACTTGCATTTTTATTTTATTTCAGTTTGTATTTTATTTCTCTTGTCTCAATAAAAAAAAGACAAAAAAAAATTTTGTTAAGTTCATTATTAGTTTTATTATTTTTTTTTTTGTTTTATTTTTTGTCTCGTAAAATTGAAAAAAAAATCAAAAAAAAAAGTGAGACAAGAAAATTCATTGTATCATATTTTGGGTTTGTATAGATTAGTTTTTGTTTTGTATTCATTTAATAAAGGCAATGGAAAGAAGAAATATCTATAATGAAGTTTTAAGGAATTAGAGGAAAAGTTACATTGTCAAGATTCTCTGATTCCAAGATTTCATCATCGGCGTTGAAGACTGAAGACGAAGATGAAGACAGGTCAGATAAGACAGAAGACATTTATGGATGCTTTGTGAGAGTGGTGCTAATCAGACGTTTAACGGATAACGAGGTAAGTAAGCATATTCCCACCTTCGTTAAGTGGTTGATTTCCTTTTGTAGAGATCATCAAAATGAGTTTTCAAAAATTATAAAAAGATATGGTTTTCAAGTAATTCGGAAGGGTTTGCCTTCTGCCATTCATAACGTGTCGCAGGTTCTCTCTTCATTCCTACCGGACACATGTGTGACCCATAAAGTTGTTTATTATTGAGAGCAACATCCATAAAACCCTTTCTTGTAGGCGAGTCGGAGACTTCGATCACTCCGAAGACGATTTCTTTTCGATAAGGGATGGTTATTTCTCTCTCAACTTTTAAGAGGATTAGATTGTGTTCAATTATGTGTCTAACTTCTTATGACTAGTGTGCAAAATTTCTATGTCTTCTTAGCGTGTTGATATTATCATTTCTGAGAAACTAGTAACAGTTAGAAAAGTAGGTTTGTGGGTATATCTCTAGCAAACCCTCATGAGATTATAATCGTCCATTAGGGACACATAGTGGTTCAAGGCTTGTTATTTATGCTAAGAGTAATGTGAGCCTGGCGACCACGAGTTATAAGTGTATGCTTTAGAATAAGATTTGTTGATTTGCTCGAGGACAAGCAAGGTCTAGCGTGGGGGAATTTGATAGGTGTGATAAACACCTAGATTTATATCTATTGCTTATGCTTAAGTAGAGTTTTCATGTAAATTATGTATCTTATGTGCTTTTTGAGTTATTTAGGTACTTTGGAGTGTTATGAGCAAAGAAGGAAGAATTAGCCTTATGGAGCAAAAAGGAGCACAAAGGTCAATTCACATAGAGCTATACTTGGAGCGGGCTAAGGTTTGCGAGAAAGAGGTGAAGAATGGTGTCGAGTTCCTCAAACCTGACAGTTGTGGTCTGAGAAAGGAATTATAATAGTCGGTTATCTGGAATCGACAAGCCTTGTATGGGTTGTTGGCCTCATCCACTCTGCCAGGTGGTTATATCCACATTCATTCTGATACGACCTAAAGGTCAAGTCTCGCTATCATATTTTCACCTGAAATGAATTTGAGAGAGAGAAAGGGAGAAGTAAGTCTGTATCGATTTCACTTGAAATTGAGATAGTGATCGAAATCTGGATCGAGATGGGGTTCGGAACTAAGCGATGTCATTGAGGTTTCTTCTAACAGTGGAAACTTAAATTTGATGAGGTTTGATGAGATCGTTAATCAAACAAGATCTTCATTGTCTTTGAAGATGAAGATTTGAAGTAATTGGAGCTGAAATTGAAGGGGATCTTTGTTGAGAGAAGGAAATCGATTGTGGGTTTGGGAAATGTTGGTGCCGTAAACAGGAAAAGAAAAAGATGATGAATTTAGGGGCTTTATTAGGTTCTGAGTTTAAAGGGGGTTAGGGTTTGAATTGGTTTTATATGATGAAAGATGGTGTTTGTTATGGTGTTGAGAGGATCGGGGAACAAGATGGGTTTTACACGAATTTTTAAGTTGGAGTTATGAGAAAGACGGTGAAATTGAAGATGGTGATGTTTGAGCTTAGAATGGTGTTGGAATTTGGGTGATGGTGATGTTACTTGCTATATGTTGATCTCAATGATCGTCAGGAGGGTTTTGTATAATTACAGAGGATTTGATTGCTTTGAGCTCGTAATTATCGAGAAACTAATGAGAAAGATGGTTGGCAAGATGCGGAGAGATGAGTTCTTTGGTGGAGAAGAAGATACATGGAGCGTTGGATAAATGGAGTCTCTGATGAAAGGCTGAGTTTTGCGTTCGATTTGAATTACAAGAGGAAGAATTACTCAATTTATATTTGGCATATAGAACTATTGAAGATAGAATCTCGAGTTGTTATTCTTCTTACATTAGTTAAGCAAAAGTCTTGACCTGAGGAAGTTTGTAAAGTGCGGTAGATGGCATTTGGGTTTTTGTTTGTCTTTGCAGATTAGGTGGTGAATGAGATTACAAAATGCAATAATGGCGAAATTCGTTCATATACATCAAGGTTAGGCTCATGTTTGATCTAAGACATTTTAGTGATATTTATGTGAGTGATAATAGCGATTCTGACCTTTATACATTATTGGAGTTATGTCGCATCTTTATTCTGACAATTATGAGGGGAGGCAGAGGTTTCCACTATAGATTGAAGTGAGAATGTTGAAGGAGGTGGTGGTTTGGGTGAGTGCGAGAGGGCACTGAGATGTTAGTAAGAGAAGCGAGGTATAGTGGTCGAGTGGTGCGCAGCTTGTAGTTGTGTGTTTCGCTAAGGGTGCACAAGGAGGAAGAAAGGATGCCGCAAGGTGGTATACAGTGCCGTGATGTTGCAGCTCGTGAAACGAGAAGATGAATTGATGTGTTTGAGAATGGTCAAGGTCGGTGCTTCTCAGTTATTGCAAACATCTACCGCAGTGAATTGGCACCGTAGAGTTAGAAGGCAACAGATGAGGATCGATATAGCTGGTGCAAGGATGAACCGAAGATGTGTTCGCAGTTTTAGAAGTTATGTTGCAGTGAGAGTTCAATGCAGATGACGCAATGATGTGACAGAATGGGTTCGTTGTTGTACGATGGCAATGCATAGTAATCGAACCGAATCGCATCGACGAAGAGCTGGTGTTTGCAATGGTTGTGGACTGATCGCAGTTGAACTTGAATGGAAGCTTGTATATTGTTAAAGCTACAAATGTAAGCTATAATTGAATTGCAGCAGATGGTGTTTTAGGCCCAATCTTTGGTGGTGGCTTGGTAAGAAGGGATGGAGTCGGGAGTTGTTGTTGTCAAGAATTTGAGGCGGTGGTGAGCTAAAATACAAAATGGATCCAGTGGTAATGATCTCTGGGGTGGTTTGCGGAGTAAAAAGTCGGTGAGGGTGTTGATTTCCAAGGAATGTGCTAGTTCCGACATTACAAGGGAAGAAATGGATAGAAATGAACTGAGATGCAAAGGATGGGAGTTGTAGGGGAACTGTTGCTACTCAAATTAAAGGAGGTGCACCGGGGTAGCCATTTGGATATAAGAGGCGAAAGTGAAGCTCAAATAGATGTATGTCTAGGTTGAATGGTACTGATATATAACTGCATGGTGCACGACTCAGGAAATGACAAGATTACAAGGGAGAATAGTCTGAAGTGTACAGGTTTTAAATAATGCTTTTGGAGGAATGGTCTGACTTGAAGTTGTCCAGAATTGGGAAAATAAGGGAAGGAGTTGGTATTGCCGTGGCTGAATGGGCATGTACATGAATTGAATAAATGTAGAAATTGGTGTTGTTGTTGCAAGACGGCAGATCAAATAAACTATGTATAATGGTATTGAGATTGCGGTCTTGTGGAAGGAGTTGTTGCGATTCGTTGTTAGCGCAACCATGAACAAAATTGCAACAGAGTTTGCAAACTGAAATTGATGTGACCGTGATGATTCGTTTGCATCCGGTAGATGAATGTTAGGAAACAACCAGTGAGGACTCGATGTAGGCATGATTTGGCTGGAATCGAAAGAACTAGTCTGGAATCGGAGCTTGGCGAGTTGACTCACCGATCAGTTTGGCTCGGATGGACTTGGACCTGTTTTGATTGGGCTTGGCTAACGGGCTGTGAGAGAATAATTTGGAATCGTGGCGAGTTGAGAGGGATATCTCTTCTTCTATTTTTGGTCTAGGGTTTTAGACATGGAAACTCTTCTCTTTATTCTTATTATGAACTCCATGAATATGAGTACCTAGTTTTCTTTTGGTTATGGATTAGTTGGATTTCCAAACATGAGTTTTTGTTCAATAAATTAGTTTTGTCTCCATGCTTTATCGTTTATGATTCACCATTAATATTGTCATATGAGTTAAACGCTTGTTTAGTCGAATCGCGAATCGATTGAGTTTACTTTCATCTCTATTGCTAGATTAGAGTTTATTATACACAAAAGTGATAAATTTCTGATTGCAAGTAGCATAATTGTGGGTAGTGCTTGTAGTGATATATCCTACTAGTCACAAGTGAGTCATAACCTTTGTTAAATCGGATTAGTGCTTTTACGTTCGATTGCTTTGATTGACCTGATTTCATAAAACTTAATGCATCTAGGAATTAAACTTGATTAGTGCTTTTACACGTTAGGTTGTTATTTTAGATAGAATTCATATTCGCATCTTTTAATGTGTTTGTTGATGACAAGAGGAGATTAGGGGGTATTCGCGATCAAGGTATCCTAGGGCCTTTGATAAAAGTTGAGATTAAAATATCAATTTTAGTTATTGTGTTGAAAACATGTTTGTGATTGAAGACGAAATCCATGACCAATACTTTCTCATCCTTGATTTTATTTGTTTACCTTTATTGTTTGCTTTTATTTAGTTTATTATATAAAAAAATCAGAAAACCCCACGATGTTATTTATAGAACCAGAAACAATTTGACAACCTTAGTCCTCTCACAGGAACGATCCTTTCTTGCCCTTGCTATATTTATATTTTTGAGTAGTAAGAAAGTGTAATTTAATTTTGTGTATTAAACTGACAACCGATGGGTTAGGACGATTGATTGAGTTCTACGTGGTCGACCTGAGCTCTTTTTAAATTCGTTGCCGAGAGCAACATGCTTTTCTCGATTGAATACCTTATGCAAAAATCTTATTCTAGATACTTCTGAGATCCGTGTTACTCACAAGTGAGTGAACACAAATCGTCATGCCATATCAACATTAAGAGTTCAAATGAGAAACAAAGCATGAAGGTATTGAGGAACTTATATTAAGTGAATATACGCGAGCGCTTGAAATTTACGTAATATCCGGGATTCGCTAGTTTGGATAAATTTCATGTAAGTATATTGAAAACTCAATGAATATGCCAGTGGAGAGGTTAGCACACGTGGCTCTATTTCCTTGCGAGTGATGTCACATCGGATGCAAGGTTTATGATTTTAACCCTAATCTAAAACCACCATCAACATTAAGTCCCATGCTTAGCTCGGAGCAGTGGCATTGTTGCGGGGTAAGCATGAGATGGTGACAAACGAGATAAAATCGAAACAACAAGTCATGAAGAGATTGTTTGGAAGATTTGGCTAACCTTTGTCAGGAGGCACGAAGAATCCGCGATCTGCAGAGACGGCCAAGCATAAATTTAGTTTGGCCATGGGGTGTTGGCCTCTGCACTGCGACTTTGGCTACTAATTGTCAGATGTGGTACTGCGAATTGGTCCGCGAAATGGCGAATGTTGCTAGCCGTCTAGGAAAGGTAAATGGCATTATTGGCTTTGAATGATGGATGAATGATGGACGGCGCTGCTTGCTTGGCTACATCCATGGAATGGTGCCACCGGGTTAGATCCATGAGCATCGTTGTTGGCTAGGTCCGTGGAGCAGTGTTGTTGGCCAGGTCCGTGAAGCGTTGGATGGCACTTGGTTGGCTAGATCACGGAGAAGCGAGATGGACTACGGGGCTCCCGATTCGTGGAAACGGTGGATGCCGGGCTTTGAGCAGCCAAGATGGCTCTTCCTTGGTCGTTTAGTGGAGATGGCGCCGCTTTAAACGGATAAGATGGCGCTAGCTAGGTAGGTCGAGGAATGTGGAAATCAAGCCAGCCCATGGAATGGTAAATCAAGCTTGATCCATGGAATGGAAAACTATGGCTATTTGGAACTTGGCTACCAAACAGTAATGATAAATATTTGGAACTTTGGCTTCAAATGGTGATGGTGGCGCCGATGGCTTGATTTCCGGAACGGTGGAAATGGCACTTGGAAGGCTTGTTGGATGGATCACGGAATGTTGGAGCGTTGGCGCTAACTTAACCACCAGTCTTTGGAGCCATGGAGAGTTGGCTCGACCACATGGGAGTCTTTGGATCCATGGAGGGTTGTCTTGACCGGAGTGTTGGACCCATGGAGATTTTGCTTGACCACGGAGTGCTGGAGCCATGGAGAGTTGGCTTGACCAATGAGTGTTGAATCCCATGGGCGTTTGTGGTTGGCGACCGGTGTTCCTCGTGTTGGCGCTTATTCTTGGTTGATCATGAAGCGAAGATATTGTCACACTACTTGTTGGCTATGGAGCATGAGTGTGGTGCGCCTAGTCATCTATTCCGTTCATGGAGCAATAAGGAATCCTTATTCTGTTCAAATCCTGCGTTCGTGTGAAAAGGGGTATCGACCCTCTTCTGTTTTTTTTGTTCGTCCGGATCCGTGCTTTCATCTGCCTGGCTCCTCTTCGTCATTTGTTAGCGGTGGTAGAGCGAGCATTAATGGTAACAAAGCAATCTCCAATAGTTATAATCAATGGCAAGGCAAGCCAGTAGAACTCAAGGTAGGTGCTCTCGCATGTATCCACCCAATAGTACCATCGATCTTTTCCAGAATGTGTAATAATGCTCTGAGTCCGGAAGAATGAGTGTCTAATCTCTCCAGTGGATTTCAAAATTTACCAAACTCCATTGCGATCTTGGGATAGATGGATGAAATATATGCTCGACAATGATCATGTCAGGGCTAATCTTAGAGATTGTGGTTGCGTTGTTGGTCCATCCTTGACTTTAGGCTATCTGGTGCCTGGACTTTCTGATTGCGATGATGATATGATTTGGATACTTGCATGGCCGAAATCCTCTGGAGCCATTGGGTGAATTAGACGAGCTGAGAGAGTTCTGTTGCCGATGTGCTGCTATCAAGTCTTCAAGATCTTCGCCAAGCGACATCCTTTGAACCATCTTTTGAACCGTTGAATGGAATGAGATGCGGTGAGCAATCCCAGTTATACTTGTTAGATCCAATGGCGTGGCCGGATATGTGAATGTATCTCGTGGCGTGCTTTTGGAGTCTTTGATGTACGTGTACGGCTTCATGTTGAGGAATTCCTGCGGCTCGTAAAAATTGATGATATTGAAATCAGAAATAACTTGGTTGAGGGGAGTGAAAAGCATACCATGTTGGTAGTCCCCATGTATAATTATCCTGAGCCTATTTTTCGTGGAAGATGTGCTTCTACTTTGCATTCCTTTGGTAAGGTGGTGAATGCGTTCAAACTCGAAGGAGGCTTCGGTCCCGATTGTAGACTACTTTAATTGCACGCTTGAATCCATGCTTATGGGATTTGATACAAGCTTATTTTACTCTTCCGGATGTGATGCCTGGATTCTTGGAATCATCTCATGGACGAAAATTCTGGATAACAAAGGGGTAGCGGTAAAAGAGAGTTATGTCGTTAATCATGGCTCCCTCTGTCTCTTCAAGAAAAATGTTTTGACCATGTCTCTAGAGTTATCTCATGAATGCTTTGATTGTTGTCGGGATGGACCGCGATGAAGTCCCCGGTCATACTCCTCTTTAGTTCTTGAAGTTGTTTCCTTCGAGTAGTCTTGGGATCGTCGTGGGCCTCGTAAAGTGTTGCACACGCCTTCCGGGGAAGAGAGGTAATGATATTCTTACGCTACACCTTTGAAGAGTAAATGACCTCGTCGTGGCTACGACTTTTGGGTTGACCGCGTCTTCTCAGCTTTGATAGTGAAGGGATTTCGTGTAAATCCTCAGTCCCCAAGCGTGGTTTACATGTTTCCATCTTGTATGGTGGGTGGGTTGTCCATGATAAAGATATCGCCATCTTGCATTCTTATCGGTGATTCTATTACTTCTTCCATGTGAAACTAAAATATGGAGAAGTATGGATTACCCTTTGTAGCGGTTGTTGCTATGGTGAAGCTCGGGCGTAACAAGAGCAACAACGGTTCTTACGCGAAGTTGTGATCATAAGAGACTACATTGTTGTGACAACAAAATAGGTCGGATGGAATTGCATGGGCGTCCATGAGAGCAAAGGAATTGGCTGGATGTGTAAGCGAGTAAAACCGCCACGACCACAAGCTTTGGCGGGATAAGACAAAAGGTGGCCAAAATTATGAACCTTTGGTCACTGCGATCACGATCTTGACAGGAGGAGTGTCGACTACGGAGAAAACGTTAGCGGAGCAGACTCTTGGAGAAATGTTGAAGAGGAGCGGCTCGGGAGGTAAGGCGTTGAGCGGCTCTGGCGAAACATTGGAGCGAGCGGCTTCGAGAGAACGTTAGGCGGCTCCTGGAGCGCAACGTTGAAGGCGCGGTTTCGGAGCGAAAAGTAGAAGCGACTCCACGGAGATAACTCTAGTGAGGGGCGCCATTAACCCTTGACTTGAAAAACGGGTTGAGACGATATGACATATGGGAAGACGGCACACAAATAGTGGCCGGGTCGGCAAAATCGTGTTTTTCTCCTCATGGGAAAGAATACGCTTCTTATGTTTGATTTCCCCTTGCAACTAGAGTCTTGTCGGTTACAATGTCGAAGTTGAGGTGCGTCAATCAGCGTCTTGTCAAACTCGAGATACTTCAAGTGAATAAAGTGGTTAGGAGTCCCTAGTTCCATCTATCAATCGTGCTTTCCAAGAGAGGTTGGGGTTTGAGAACGGCTTCATTTGGCCGGAGGCTTGACTACTTTCCGATACAAATGCGGTTGGGGCTTCGGATATGTCTTGATGATGTACCTTGGAGAAATAAGGAAACTCACATAAATGTTTCATCATAGATCGCATGATTTTGTGGATGAGTCCCCAAAAATTATGCGGCTTCTGAAGAGGGCCTCCGTGAACTCGTGAGGGTTGCTTTGATTTTCTTTGCATCGATTATGGAGAAATCGTTCACGATCTTCACGTGATGAAATTGGATTGATGATTCTTTTCTACCGTGCCTTCAGGAGTAACACGAGCCTCTTCATCTATAAATGCGCATCTTGCTCAAGTGCTTGCAAATGATGTTAAAAGTATTCCTTTGTCAGCTCTATCTGGGGTTGACGTGACTCTTGTGGTAGCCGCTCCGTTAGTGTCTAAGGGAAGATAGGTATCTCTTTCTAGCCGTAGCCATGTCTCGTCCCGAGCCTTACGTGAACCTTTTATCTTTCCATCAAATCAAGAGTGGCAAGAGGAGGTTGACTTCCTCTGGCTCCTCTAGTCTCTCGTCCCGGTGGCGGAGTACCAGCGGCTCTGGTGACTGTTGGAGGTGTCACCCTTGCAGAAATGTTAGGGTGGCGGCAGTGGCTCGCTCACAGTGATTGGAGGTGTAACACTGAAGGAACGTTTTCGCGCCTTGAAGAAGCGTTAATACAAGAGCAATCTCAACCTAACGTTTTCGGGTTTTTTGTTGATTCGGACTTGAGTTCTACCATCTTGAGATCGGGATTGAAAAAAATGAAATTGGAAATTGGAAATTGGTATTGCAACCGAGAGATTAATCTCAGCTGTGGTCGCCAATTGTTTGAGGGTGAAACCGTTTCTGCTGATTTTGGTAATTTTGGGTGTGTATAGGTGAGAAACGAATCTAAACCCTAAACAATGTCTTGCTGCACGGAGTACTTTTATTCGAGAGATCAATCTGTACAATCTGGCCTAAAACCAAGAAACGGCCGTTCTGTGCTTTGCCCTTGGCCACAAAGTGAAGGAGAAGGGTTGGTCTTAGGGATGGAAGCGAAGAAAGTGTTGAGGCCATAATAGTTGATTCTGGAAGTGTAGGCGTTTTGTGACTTGTATCAGAGAGTTGAACTGGCTAGCTGGATGAAAAAAATATCATATGATTTATGTATGTTGTATTGTTCTCGTAACCAAAACTCGCGTTTGATGGAAATAGGTGAGACCTATATATACAAGTCATAGTGAAACTTACCCGGTCTCGTAGGAAGTGGAAACGATTGAGTGGTGGAAGAAAATAGTAATGTAAATCGGACGTTATGCTTCCATGATGAGGGAAGATAATTCATGTAACCTCCAGTCATTACGCTTTCATGATGAATGAAATGAATTGTTTACTAGTATTACTTTTTACCACCACTAATTATCCCACTTCATGACACTTTCTTGTAATCAGGCGCATTGCACGCCGCACTTATTGTAAACCGCGAGACCAATACCTGATGAGCATCCCCCAGTTTATGACATATTTTGATGTCTCGAGTGTTTTCGTGGAAAACATGTAGCACTTTGCTACGTGTGGCAAGTCAAAATCGAGAGGCTTGTCGACTAAATAAAGCATGTGACGCTAGGCTCATTTTGGCTATTCGCCTAAAACTTATCGCGAGCTTACCGGTTTGGTGGCGAACTCGATGGCCGAGATTGCATCTTATGAATAAGGGTAGTCGTTGATTGTGTATACCTTGTGTTGGCGCCTGACAATGGCGTAGTGGCATTACGGCATGACTTGTGCATGCCGGTGGCACGATGGTGCACGTGCCGCGTAGCCATGGTCGCCAGGTTTTACGGTTGGTCGCCAAAGAGTTGCCACAATTCCATCAGTTCGGTGGCGAACTTGGATGGCTGAGATTGCATCTCATGAAGAAGAATGGCCATTGATTATGGCCACATCTTGTTGTATAGCGAAGTGGCGTCAGCCACATTCTAATGGCATGCCAGTGGCGTAGCTATGGCATAGTGGCATGCCAATGGCGTAGGCGTGGCATAGCGGTATGCCGACGATGTTGCGGTATGGCCAAAGCTAAAAATTGGCTCAGTGGCCAAAGTTAGGGTTTGGTGCCGTAGAAGAATTCGCCGTGGAAGAATTAGGCTTGGCATGGCCAAGGCGTCGTGGAAGAATTAGGGCTTGGCGTGGCCAAAGCTTGGTTTTGGCATCGTGGAGTCGGACCACATGTGGCGTGGCAACATTATTTTTGTTGTCACACCACTCCCATTGCTCAGAAACGTTATTTGGCTTTGGTAGCAATTTTCCCAAATTAGGGTTTGGCATATCGAAACCTAATTAGTGCACGTGGCATGCGGCTGCGACATGGCGCTACTTTTGTGCAAACGGCGCCATGGCTATGCTAAAGGAACTATGGCAAGGCCATAGTGTGAAAACGGCCACAGGAGTAGGAATTGTCTTGGGTGGCTATTTATGGCGGTTTTCCACGAAGTGGCATGTTTTGCGAGGTAGCATATTGCGATGGTTGGCATGTTGCGAACTTGCCGCGGTAGAAAGTGGCATGTTGGCATGCTACCCGCGGAGTGGCATGTTGGCATGCCGACCAATATGTTGTTGTGGTAGGCGTGTTTGGCTTGTCAGTTTAGCAAGGTGGCGCGGCAGGGTGTGTTTGGCCTTTAACGTTTGGTGGCAAGTTTAGAGCAAGCGATTGGCCACAAAAGGTCGGCCAAACACTGGCGCGACCACATTACAGCGAGAGTGTGGCGCTTTGGCGCGTTACGATTGGTCGATTAAAAGTGGGGCCGACAAGCATGGGCCCAGCCACAACTTATGTGCGTGTGGCGAGTTTAAAGCGACCTGATTGGTCGAGAGAAATAGGGTCGGGGCGTGTCCAATGGCGCTAGATGGCCTAAGGCACAGCCCACGCTCTTTGCTGATGCGGCTCCCTGTTTTCTTATTCTGGGCGAGGTTCTACACCTGCTAATCCATGGCGGATTAATTACTTAGGCTTAATTTTGATAAGCAAGGCCTGGTACATTGCGCGAGGCGCGAAAACCTAACTACGTAAGTTTAGTCGGGACGATTGATTGAGTTCTACGTGTGGACAGAGCTCTTTTAAGTTCGTTGCCGAGAGAGCAACATGCTTTTACGATTGAATACCTTATGCAAAAATCTTATTCTTGATAATGGGAGATTCGTGCTACTCACGTGAGTGAACACAAATCGTCATGCCATATCAACATTAAGAGTTCAATCGGAGAACATAGCATAGAAGGCATTGGAGGAACTTATATTAAGTGAATATACGCGAGGCGCAAATTTATAGAATATCCGGGATTCGCCGAGTCTGGATAAATTTCATGTAAGTATATTGAGCAGCTCAATAAATATGTCAGTGGAGAGGTTAGCACACATGGCTCTGTTTCCTTGCAGAGTGACGTCACATCAGATGCAAGGTTTTACGATTTTAAACCTAATCTAAAAAACCACCATCAACAACGATCTAAAGGAGTTGAGTCATAGAAGTCTTCAAGGGTGAAGCTACTTAAGATAATGGCTTCTATCTTAGGATTCACATGAGTAACTTGAAGTTAGTTTACTAGGTCTCACTATACGAAGTTATAATAGTCTTTTTATAACGGCTTAATTCTAAGAATATTCAAATCCGGAATAGGTCCCGTGGTTTTTATGCATTTGCGGTTTACTCGTTAACAATATCTTGTTGCGTGACTTTACTTTTACTTTATTTTCTGTATTATAATTATAATTATTGTTATAGTTATAATTTAAGTAATAAAGATAGTACGTAAATCGAACATTCGGTTTGATCCCATATTTTAGTTCGGATTTCGGACTTACTTATATACCAAGTGTACTCCTTTTGACTTAATATGCTTGATAGCGGTATTTTGTCCGTATTAGATTACACAAGGTGTATCTTGCATAGGTTGATATCGAAAACATTACACATGGTGTCTCTTGCATAGGTTGATATCGAAAATATTGTGGTGTATGTTGGAATTTTAGGTTAAAATTATTATTTGAGTGAAAATTAGTTTTCAAGATTTAAACTCCAAGAGATGTGTTTGGGTTAAGACTTTTTACCATAAGACACCTAGTCATGAATAGGTGTTATGGAGAGTCACCATTGGCCCTATGGGTGAAAAGACACCTTGTAGAGTCACCGTTGACTCTATATAAACCATCCTCTTAGTTTTGTTTTGTATGAGTTTTGACACAAGTTTAGAGAAGTAGAAAACAAGTTTTGAAGTCAAGAGTCAGAGTCATTTAAGAGCACAATAATTATCAACATTCGTTGGCCTAATGGTATTGTAGTGCTACTTACTATAAGGCGTGATCGTTGTATCTTGGAAGGCGACATCCGTAGAACCGTGAGCACCGTATGTGGGGATGAATTGTCTTTAAAGAAAGAGGATTACCTCGCCTCGATCAACCAATCCGATAAGTTTTCTAACTCTCTTCTTATTATTATTGTGTTTGTTGCATGAACAAGATTTCAGAAACCTAAACCGTGATTTTCAACAGTGTACTTATTACCCTCATCATTTCAAATTTAATCCTCCATAAGTAGTGAAAATGTTATTCATTCAATCACATTAACGTTCTGCTTTGTCCCTTTCGAACATCATCAAAAACTTTTTTATCAGGACGTTCTTGGTCGGATCAAGGGATACAATCCTTAAGTCCAATTGCATTGTTATGGCCCGCCTTTTTTGTATTTAGATTGTGATCGTCTACTTGATTGGAAATTCGAAATAATTGTTTAAAAGAAATCTCTTAGAGCCTTAAAGTTGGAAGTACAACATCTCTCCTTGTATTTTCATCATCTTTTTTTGTAGTGTAACAGTGAACTCAAACAAGTACACGAATAATGCACAAATTATTGTCGTCTGGAATTGTCACCGAATTTAAATTTTATCAAGACGAATAATACCTCCATCGGTTCTAGTCGGGTTGTTTTCTTTCTTTTATTTTTTTTTATTGACTAGTCGGAAGCTTTCTACGTACGCCCAATTGTTAACTAGGCTTGAGACTAGAAACTCTCTAGTAGAAAGACTTACGGGGTGAGCATTTGGCACGAAATCAACATATTCAATCCGACCAACCATATTTTTTTGGAGAGGTGCCCAAACGACTTTTGGATAAAGGTGCGAGTGCTAGCCTAAAAATCAGCTGAACATCCGCACCCAATAAATTAAGAATTTTTTTTTTTGATATTTTTATAAAATATGGGATTAGTTTAGTATTTTTAGTAGTTCATCGTACGACAAACTATCTCCTCATTAATTTCTTCCATCAAACATTTAGGACTGGAGATTGAGATGCAAACTAATGTTTTTTTTTTGCACTTGATTGGTCATTATATTATATTCAAGTTATTTTTTAAAAAATTTTTCCAATTTAAAGCTTTAATTATCCGCATACAATCATTCCATTCGTGGATACACTGGATGCGATGCCGAATTTGACATACGTAAAATTGGATTAAACGTAGATGCAAATGGGATGAAAACAGGTCCACATCGGTAGGCCCGACCGGCATTTATTCACGCCCAAAGCAAATAAAAAAGTGTTTCCATTTTAAATATTTGACAAGGTCAATCAACGTTGACCACGACCAATATTTTCCAGTGGCCTAATGGCAGATAATCGTCGAAGTTTTATCAGCAAACAATCAGATAAAAATGTCTAATATATTGCTTCAGAAAAAATATCCAATATCCAATATATTGTATATGGATATAATATAACTCAATTTTTTATTTGATTGTATTGATGTATGTGGATCATCGGACCATCTCCAATAGTAGGTCAAAAAACCATACGTGAATGTCATTTTTAGACCTCTATTTATTGAGATTTTCATACCTCGCCCAAAGTAAGACCCTATGTCTTAAAACTATCTCCAATAGTCAACGTTATACCATGTATTTCATACCTATCCCCAATTAAGACTCTTTGTATTAAAATAATTCTATATTAAATTTGTGCACCACCCTAAAACCGGGGTGCACTTTTCCCTTCATGATTGGTGGGATTAATTTTGCAAAACTAGGTAGTAGTTTTACTTTTCTACTTTTAATCATATTTTACATTTTAAACACACTTTTTTTTTAATGTATATTTTCTTTTTTAAAACAAAATATGAGTTCCTTTTATTTATTACATTGAAGATTTGAACCTAAGCATTGTATATTTACTCTTTCTATCTTTCAAACTGTGTTTTTTTTTAAATAAGAAAGAAAAGTTCTGACAAATAGTAATAAGGAAGGAGCCTACCACATATGAGGACTTTGAGATCTTCCTCCACTCTAGCTAGCCTTTGGAGATCGGGAAATTGTCATATTTAATGGTCTTACAAAGTACTTTTTTCAAAAGATTTCAAACTTAAAATTAAACTATCCATTCTAGCATTTGTTTTCCATTTGGTTCTTCTTGTCCTTCCTTGAAGAGCTTTCATTATGTTCTCGTTACATCCCAAAAGGTTTAGCTTTTTGCATTGTAGATGCATTCTCGTCTCGTCTCTTCCATGTGCTCTGGTACTTCTAGTTCTCCTACCAATTATTTCTCCAGAGGGACCTAGAATGCAAACACTAATTCCTGTTAGACTGTTATACTATCAAAAGCCGAGGTGAAAACAAAGGAAATAATCGAGGTAAAGAAGTTTCAAGAATAACACTTGATCCTGCTCTGGGATACTAGTTTCGTCTCGTGATGCACATTCATAGTAGTAGTCGGGTGCTCTATTATTTGATTCTTGGTAAACTCAGGGCGTGGTTTAACATTTCGAAACACTCTGTCACAACGGTTTTTCCAAATAAACCAGCAGATTGTGCCGCAGAGACTAGCCCATGATCCCCAGGAGTTTGGGATTTGCCCTAGAGAACCAACTTTGACACCGGTGATCAAATTGGTAAAGCCGTTTGGGTAGGAGATGTCCATATTGAGCGAGCGGAGAGACCATACAACTTTAGTAAAATTACAATGCATAAGACAATGTTCTCTGTTTTGAGTAGTTATTACACAAAGTGCACACATGATCAATGTATCTAATATATCTAGCAAGGTAACCACTAAAAGGAAGAAGATTGTTTTTATTTTTCCAAATGAAGAATTGATTCTAGGATACCATTTAGATTCAGCATTTTGCAAGCTAGATTGTCTTTAGGTTGCAGATGTTTCTTATCTAGAGATCATACAAAGATTTACTTGTAAATTTCCCTTGAAGGTCAGCAATCCATCTTAGAGTGTCATCAATCTCAGTGTTAAGCAAGATGGTAAGGATTTTAGTGATAGTTTCCCAATCAAAGAGAAGGTTTAGCAAGTCCAGATTCCACCCAGTTTCATTCATCAACTCACTTACCATACTGTAATTGGACACATCCCCTATATCATCAAGGCAAATAGTATTACCATTCTCATCTGGTATCCATTTGTCCTTCCAAATGTGAACACTTTTCCCATTACCTATTTGCCAGGTACTAAAGTTTTTGATAATCTGATGCCTTTATAGACACCCTTCCAAGCCCATGAAGAACCCTCATTATAAGTGGCATGAAAGGAATTAGTGTTAGGGAAGTACCTCCCTTTCATGGTTTTAGAGAAGATGGAATTTGGTTGGTGTAAAAGCCCCCAACCATTCTTAGCTATAAGGGAGAGATTCATTAATTCCATTCTTTTTAGACCATTACCGCCTTTTTCTTTACTTTTACAAAGACCACCCCAAGTCCCTGATATAAAATCCTTTCCTAGGACCTAGCTTACCCCACCAAAAATCTCTCGATGGTATTAATGACTCTTTTGATGATGGCTTTAGGTAGAATGAACGTAGACATAGTGTAGATAGGTAAAGACTCTAGGGCAGGTCTTGGCCATGATACGCCTCCCCGAGGAGGAGACATGGAATCACTTTTCCATCCCTTTAGCCTACCCCCATTTTATCGGAAAGATTATCAAAACACTTAATTTTAGACTTATGAGTAAACAGAGGACCTCCTAAATATTTGTCATCTAGCCTAATTTTTTTACTTGAAGAAGATTGATAATATCTCTACCAAGGATGTTAGGTATGTGGGAGGTGAAGAAAATCCTGATTTGAAAAAAGTTTATCATTTGGCAGAGGTACTACCATAATCTTCCAAGATGGTTATGATTTATACTTTGGGTGATATTGGCTTTTGTGAAAATCAAACAGTCATCAGCAAAAAAAGCAGATGACTGATTGATGGGAAATTCTTATTAATTTTAAAACCAGATATAAGGCCATTACTGTTCAACATTAGATAAAGTCCTCGAAAAGGACTCCATACAAAGAATGAAGAGGTAAGGGGACAGTGGATCCCCTTGCCTCAAACCCCTAGAAGGTTTAAAGGGTTTGCAAGGAATGTCGTTAACAAGAATAGAAGATTGGCTAGTGCTTATACATTGAAGTATAAGATTGCACCAAGCCTCACAGAAGCCCATTTTTTTTGTAGGAAAGCAATTAAAAAATTCCATTCGACACGATCAAAAGCCTTTGACATGTCGATTTTGAGGCCCATAAAATGAGTTTTCCTTTTTTTTGTTTTTTTTTTCCTCATGGCGTGAATTATTTCATGAGCAACAAGGATGTTGTCTGAAATAAGACGATGTTTAACGAAAGCAGATTGATAAGGAGATATCAATCTGTCAAGTAAAGGTTTAATTCTGTTAGCAATAACCTTGGAAATAATTTTATATCCTATGTTACAGACTAATAGGTCTATAATCCCCGGTCCCGTAGGGTGTTGGACTTTGGGGATTAGAGATATATGAGTGCAGTTCGATTGGATAGCATATGACCACTATTGAAAAAAGCTTGAACAGTTTCTATGACATTTTTTTTGAAAAAAACAGGCAGGAAAACCATCTAGCCCTGGACTAGAATTTGGTGGCATACCAAATAGAGCAGTGTGTATTTCCTCCTCAGAGGGAGACCTCATAAGATGTTCATTATCCAAAGAGGTAATCAAAGTAGGGATTAAATTAACAATGCCATAATTTATTATAGGACTAGAAGTAGTGAGGATAGATTCAAAGTAATGATTAAGACAAAAAGCAATATTATCCCTACCTTCAACCCAAGTATTATTTCTATCATATCAACCGGTAATATTATTTCTCCTTTGTCTTATGATGGCATTTTTGTGAAAGTAATGAGTATTTCTATCACCTAAGAGAGTAATACTTTCTCTACCTTTAATTTTCCATAGTTCTTGTTCATAATCATGGAGTTTTTGGATTTCACCTTGGTTTCTAAGAGGAATTGGCCATTTAGTCTAACATCAGTATTAGTCATAATTTGGTCTAACTGATTGTTCATCTTATTAAGATTATGTTTTATTTTACCAAGGTCATTCCTATTCCACCTACTGACTTCTTTTTTCACTACATCTAATCAATTAACCATGACAAAAGCCTTAGATCCCTGAAAGTTGGTTTCCCAGGAGGATTTAATAATGTCTCTACATTTATGTTCCTCCTGGAAGAGACCAAAAAATTTAAAAGGCTTAAAGCCATCATGACTGGGAATGTTGGTATTTAGAAGGATGGAGGAGTGATCAGATCCTAAATGGTTTAAATGTCTAAGACTAGCATTGGGGAATAGAGCAATACAAATAGAGTTAGCCATACCTCTATATAATCTCTCCTCAATATGGCAGTTACCATCCTGGTGGTTAAACCAGGTAAAAGGAAAACCAAGATACCTTATATCTAGAAGACCAACATTGTTAAGCAGAGAAGAGTACTTTTACGATATCAAAACTATTAGCGGGGTTACCTCCTATTTTTTCATGTTCATTCGGGATTATGTTAAAATCTCCTAAGACCGACCAAGGTTTGGTCATAGTAATACCCATTTGTTTAACCAAACTTCCATGATTCATCCTTTCTACTATCTTTATATGGGCTACCATACATACATGTTAATATCCACTCGAGACTTAGATTTTTCATCCCACACACTATAATTTATCTAATTATCATCTTTATAAAGCACATTAAGTTTGGTGAGTTTTAACCCAAGCTCTGACTAATCCTCCAGCTCTACCAATAGGATCCTGACAAACATGATTATAATACATGGAGTTGTGCAAAGTGTTTTCAACAAAATCATGCAATTGTTTAGTTTCAGATAGCAAAAAATTGGAAACCTTCCATCGACTGGCAATAACAAAAAATCCATTAAGTCTCGAAAGGCGCCCAAGGATGCAGTAGGAAAGAGAACTACTGGAGAGATCGTTCACAAAGTGGCTGAAAGAGGTGGCTCATCTTCCGATAAGCAGATGGGAATCTTAGCTAGTCAGTGTGTCATTTTACAAACTTTACTTTTAGCAAGTATTTTGACATCCTCAATCATGAAAATCTTCCATGAAAAACCTTTGAATTTCTTTGTCCGCCCCAATAATTTCATGAACTCTATATAATCTCTCCTCAATATGGCGGTTACCATCCCGGTGGTTAAACCGGGTAAAAGGAAAACCAAGATACCCTATATCTAGAAGACCAACATTGTTAAGCGAGAGAAGAGTACTTTCTCGATATCGAACTATTAGCAGTGGTTACCTCCTATTTTTCATGTTCATTCAGGATTATGTTAAAATCTCCTAAGACCAGCCAAGGTTTGGTCATAGTAATACCCATTTGTTTAACCAGCTTCCATGATTCATCCTTTCTACTATCTTTATATGGGCTACCATACATACATGTTAATATCCACTCAGACTTAGATTTTTCATCCCACACACTACAATTTATCTAATTATCATCTTTATAAAGCACATTAAGTTTAACAGTTTTAACCCAAGCTACTGACTAATCCTCCAGCTCTACCAATAGGATCCTGACAAACATGATTATAATACATGGATTTGTGCAAAGTGTTTTCAACAAAATCATGCAATTGTTTAGTTTCAGATAGCAAAAAATTGGAAACCTTCCATCGACTGGCAATAACAAAAAATCCATTAAGTCTCGAAAGGCGCCCAAGGATGCAGTAGGAAAGAGAACTACTCCGGAGATCGTTCACAAAGTGGCTAAAAGAGGTGGCTCATCTTCTGATAAACAGATGGGAATCTTAGCTAGTCGGGTGTGTCATTTTACAAACTTTACTTTTAGCAAGTATTTTGACATCCTCAATCATGAAAATCTTCCATGAAAAACCTTTGAATTTCTTTGTCCGCCCCAATAATTTCATGAATTTGGTTTATCCAAATGTTTTTTACTTTTGGAAATTTATTAAGATAATATCTTGGAACTGCCAAGGTCTAGGACCATCACATACTAGACAACAACTTAGAAAACTTATATCCTCACATGAGCCCAACATTGTTTTTCTTTCAAACTGTGTAACCACTATTAAGTCTTGAAAAAAGAAGACTACTGGATTTTTTTATGTTTTCCGCTCTAAATCCCTAGTTGCTTGATAGATTTACACTACTACTAGCACTATAGCTAGAAGTCGACGATGAAGACGAATTCGGGAAAAGTTGTGATTCTGATGTTCTCTCTTTAAGATGAAAAACAAAATGACTAGCATTGTTAATTGCTCATCAATTCAATTTGGTTTTTTGGATTTTTGGTCAAACGATCAAATTCAATGAAATAGATTGAAATTCGATGTTAGTGTAATGAAGGAAACCGTACGAATTAATTTTTTTCTCATTGGAATTTGTAACGATCTTCTGGAATTTTAATATGAGCTTCCAATCCTGGTAATTGAGGGTTTGTCTTTTTGATGAAGATGATGACATCCTCCCGTTGTTGTGATTTTTCATATTGATTGTAATAGGAGTCGATATATACAATTGTTGATGGTGGATTTTCATTCAAGGTTAAATTTGTAAAAAACCAGAAAAAAATCATGCGCTGACATCTTGTAAAAGATAAAGCCATTTATAAGTGTTGGATACTCCCTCACTTAATTCACCGGGAATGGAGCATGTGGCAACAATCCCATTCTGCGTGAATACATGAAATTCCTCCGGGTAGGAGCATGTGGCAACAATCCCTTCGTGAATTTCATATCACCAGTATTTCCGGTACTCATTATCGGTGTGGCATGGCGATCGAGTGTTACTCTTCTGAGTAACACGAACCTCCAAGCACTATAATGAAACCATGTACTGAAATACCCGTCAAAACAGCCCGACTCTCGGTGTGTTATACTAGCCAGATGAGCCCCTCTCGGTGTGTTATACTAGCCCGATTGAGCATCCAGGACCGATCAGATCGATCGGATATGATCTGATCGCATGATCATCCAACTCCATAAGCATGATTGGATGACCCCGGATCAATTCCATCACCTAGCAGCGGTATGGAATACCCACGGCCGACCCCCGCATGGTCGGTCATTGGCCTAACTTGCCAAGAAACCGTTCATACCAAGCATTATGGACGGAAAACCCTAAATTAGGGTTTGCGGCATATTACATGTGTTGCAAAGCGAGTCTCAACCATCCATCTTCGCAGGTATAGATGGAGGGTGTAGATGTAGATTCAAAGGGCCCAGAGCATGTCAACACGATCACCGTGGGCCCGCCTACACACTTGACCAATCGGTCAAAACCAACCATGGTTGGTCGTGACAAAATTGTCACCCAAACAAGAGATGGCGCACGGCTTTGAAAGCCAAAATTAGGGTTTCAAGCCATCACGCGCGTACATCTTCTCCGGCATGAATGGAGGGTCACAGATTAGATTAACGTGTCCGGTCATACCAAAGCATGACCACCGTGGGCCCATCTACCTCCTCATGTGTTCGGCCAAGGCATACCATGCCTGGTTAATCCAAAACGTGCGCCAAACTAGCATGGCCACGCCTCCCAAACCACAACCGATCTCAACCGCTCAACTTCGCCGGACGATTTGGATGGCTCGAATCACGTTTTAATGGGATATTCGGGTATAGGCGTGAACACCAGCCTACCATCTTCACGCCGGAGCCAACCGACCAAGTCCCTACCAAGATCGCTCGTCTTGAACGCGCGCTGAAGAAGGCGTGACGAGCGGCCCTTGCGGCATTGGTTTTCTATCGCAAATTGATCCCGACCACTCGATTTCACCGGATGAATTGAGTGACCCATATCATACTTTCGTGAGGGAATGGAGTACAGGCGCCTACACCGTCATGCCGTCTACACGCATGTATGGTCAGCCTGGCCAAAATTGTATTCCATGCTTTGTTTCGACCAAGCTGAAGAGTGTTGCCTGCGCACCTATTCAAAAACCCTAATTTCATTAACGGTCGCAGATGAGTGTCTCAAAGATCATCTCATAGTCCAACTTCACCTGACTTGGTTATACAACCACAGTCATGAGTTAATTGGTTAGTGAGGCGTCATTACCCATCACTTTACCACACCATGATGCAGTACACATAAAATACACACGCGGTACTTCACAAGTATCGACTTTCGAATAACGCAGGTTATTCAATTCCGCATTACATGCTATCTTTCTTTCGTGGATCCACGATCCACACATTCCGAACATCAATCATGTCACAAAGCCGGGGGATACATCTTGGGGTATTGGTCGGCGGTTTACGGCGTGCGGCGTGCAACGCGCCATCACAAGAACGTGTCGGGGAAGTCATGGACGGTTAGAGATGAGCAGGAGAAGTGTGCAAGACTGGTCGTGTGGCACCGACGCACAACTCCACAACTCCATCACTCCACTTCCTCCACTTCCCACGAGAGACGTGAATAAGGCTCAATGACTTGTATAAATAGGTTCTCCGCCCTATTTCAAACAACAACATAAGTCCAGAAGAGACAGAAAACCAAGTGTTAATAAAACGTATTCAAACACCCAGAGCTTGCTTGCATCAATCACAAGCCTGCTCACCTTTCTGTTACAAGTCATAAGCAAGCCAACACCTTCACAATATCAACACCTTCTTCGCTTACCTCCCTAAGATCAACCCCATCTCCTTCACTTTGTGACCGAAACAAGTGCAGAACGGCCATTTCTTGGTTTAGGCCGGACTTGCATGCATTGATCTCTCGAATCTACAAGCACTCACCGCGTGATGCATTTGTTTAAGGTTTAAATTCATTCCTCATCCACACCCCAAATTACCAAATTCTGCAGGAGTATTTTTCACCCACAAACAATTGGCGACCACGGTGGGAGATTGATCTCTCGGTTTACAAAAAATCGAATTCTCAATTTTTTCGGTTTTCGTCTCACGATGTATCCTCACTCGGAGTCCGCAGGTGGTTCAGATATCATGGGAAGCATAGCTAGAATGTTGGAGGATGTCTTGGCAAATCAAGCCAGTATCACCGGAAGGCGGGCGAGACATTTCGCCTTTCGAACGATATAGCAAAGATAATTACAAGGAGGGTCGATAGGCATCAACTCGAGACGGTAAGAAACGTTGAATCCTTAGTCGAGTCACACCTTTACAAGTGGAGAAGCAAAAAGAGCACGTAGTCGAAAACGAATCGGGAAAGATGGATAACATGGTCCGGACATAGGAAAAGACTTGTGGGAGTACTACAATGTCTCGCCGAGATAAAGAAAGAGAGCTGCAGCCTATGGAGCCCTGCTAGAGGATTTATATCTCAAAACTCTCTTCGGGTTAAGACTGTCAATCCGCGCGACCTTTCAACCGATCAAGAAATGCTTGAGGAAGGAGAAATCAATCAGAAATACCGAATCTGAGAGGGTGGGAACGTTCAATCCGGTCACTCCCGGCGGTGACATTACGACACCTTCCACATCCCTTTACCTAGGCAAGCGATCCTTGAATATGACGGCACTCGCAAATCTTCCAACTTCATCTCTTGTTCCACATTAAAGCCACGGAGAGACATCACAACGCCCACTAACGCAGGAAAAGACAGACTCAAGGCACTTGCATTTCCCCTTCCCAATGAAGAAGATTCTGGAGCTACTGGAGGCGTGGGTACGAAATGGAGAGGTGGAGCTACCCCGGTATGGCGTCCGCCCTGCGATCAAGAAGTAATGGACCCGAGGTACTTGTCATTTCCACCAGGTTACTCCATCACCCCACCCGGCGAATGCAACGCTTTGAAGCGCATTGTTCAGGAGAAGCTTGGTCCAGAGCGATAACTCTGAGAGATTGGTGCGGAGGATTTTCTTAGAGAGGCTACTCCGGTTTGATACAAGTGAGGCTTAAAAAGCAAGTAAGTTTTACTCAACAATTTTACAAGAAAGATAGTTTAGAATTCACTGGGGACTTGGCATCCCGCACGTGGAGAAAGAGGCTCAGTGATCAAACGCCATGTTTGTTTCCATCCGTACCTCCCCTTTTGCATAACATTTGCAATTTCATGTGATATGTGCAATCATTCATGATCAAGATTCAAATTTCATTTAACATAATCTCTTTCAAAAGGTTGTTCACAAAACTATCTCAAAATAAGCCAATTCAATTACCTATTAATTCAAAACCGGGAGGTCAAAGAAAATCCTCACTATCACTCAAAAAGAAAAGCATCTAAAAGAAAAGGCAAGTATATAGCATGAATACTTCAAGGAAAGTCCTTCAAGAACAACTCGTCCTTTCAAGTGAGAGAGACTTTCATCCTTTGAAGCGCACCTATTTGGCTCCGTTTCTTAGACAACTTCTCAACCTCTTCTTCCTGGCGAGCAACACAGTCCGCAGTAGGGACTTCATCTTGTAATTTCTGAAGCTCCTGAATCTTGGAGAACCCTTTGAGGAACCAAGGAGCATTGAAGTTGTACTGCTGTTTATGGGTGAAAACTACTCCTGCAGAATTTGGTAATTTGGGGTGTGGATGAGGAATGAATTTAAACCTTTAAACAAATGCACTGCGCGGTGAGTGCTTGTAGATTCGAGAGATCAATCAGTGCAAGTCCGGCCTAAACCAAGAAATGGCCATTCCAGACTTGTTTCCGTCACAAAGTGAAGGAGATGGGGTTGATCTTAGGGAGGAAGCGAAGAAGGTGTTGAGATTATGAAGGTGTTGGCTTGCTTATGACTTATAACGAGAAAGATGAGCAGGCTTGCGGTTGATGCAAGCAGCTCGGGTGTTTGAATACGATTTGTATTAACACTTGGTTTTTCTGTCTCGTCCGAACTTGTGTTGTTGTTTGAAATAGGGCGGAGAACCTATTTATACAAGTCATTGAGCCTCATTCACGTCTCTCGTGGGAAGTGGAGGAAGTGGAGTGATGGAGTAGTGGAGTTGTGCGTCGACCGATCTTGCCCACTTTTCCCGTTCATCTCTAACCGTCCATGACTTCCCGACACGTTCTTATGATGGCGCGTTTGCACGCCGCACGCTGTAAACCGCGAGACCAATACCCCAGTATGTATCCCCCGCTTTGTGACATGATTGAGAAACTGGAATGTGTGGATCGTGGATCCACGAAAGATAGCATGTAATCTTTGAATTGAATAACTTGTGTTATTCGTAAAGTCGATACTTGTGAAGTATCATGTGTATTTTATGTGTAATCGCATTATGGTGTGGTAAAGTGATGGGTAATGACGCCTCACTAACCAAATAACTCTGACGACGTGGTTGTATAACCAAGTTGGTGAAGTTGGACGGATGAGATGATCTTTGAGACACTCATCTCGCGACCGTTAATGAATATTAGGGTTTTTGAAGAGGAGCGTAAGCATGACTCTTCGCCTTGGTCGAAACCAAGTAATGGAAGAATTTGGAGAGGACCGACCGGACGTGTATGTAGATGGCATGCCGGTGTACACGTCCATGTCTTACCGTCCCATGAAGGTGCGATCTAGGCCACTCAATTTGACCAAGAAAGAGGAGTGGTTGAGATCGGTTTGCATGGAAATCCTTGCCGCAAAGGAGTTGGAAACCGCGCGAGATCCCTAGTTCGGGCACGCATTTCAAGACGACACATCTTGGTCGGTCTTGGTCGATGGGTTTGACGGGAAGATGGCAGGTGTGGGTGATCATGCCTATACCGACTATCCCATGAAAACGTGATCTAAGCCATTCAAATCATCCGGTGAAGTTGAGTGGTCGAGATCGGTTGCAATTTGGGAAGTGTAACCACGCATGTTTGGGCGGGCGTTTTGGATTAGCCGGGCATGGGATGCCTTGGCGTTCACATGAGGAGGTAGATGAGCCCACGGTGGTCATGTTGGTATGACCAAGGCCCTTGCTTAATCTAATCTGTGACCTCCATTCGTGCTTGGAGAAGATGGACGACGCGTGATGATTTGAAACCCTAATTTTGGCTTTCAAAAGCCGTGCGCCACTCCTTGTTTGGGTGATGATTTTGTCACGGCCAAACATTGCTGGTCTTGACCGATTGGTCAAGTGTGTAGGCGGTCCCACGGTGATCGTGTTGACATGCTCGGTCCCTTTAAGTCTACATCTACACCCTCCATCTATACTGCGAAGATGGATGGTTGAGATCATTTTGCGACACATGTAATATGCCGCAAACCCTTATTTAGGGTTTTCCCGTCCATAATGCTTGGTATGAACGTCTTTTGGCAAGCAAGGCCAATGGCCGACCATGCGGGGTCGGCCGTGGGTATTCCATACCTGCTTGGGGTGATGGAATTGATCCGGGGTCATCCAATCATGCTTATGGAGTTGGATGCGATCGGATCATATCCCGGCCGATACGGCCATCCTGGGATGCTCAATCGGGCTAGTATAACACACCGAGAGGGGCTCAATCGGGCTAGTATAACACACCGAGAGGGCTCGGGCTAGTATAACACACCGAGAATCACCGCACGGGTATTTCGTACATGGTTTCATTATAGTGCTTGGAGGTTCGTGTTATTCGTAAGAGTAACACTCGGTCGTCATGCCACATCGATAATGAGTACTAGAAATACAAAGGTCGATATGAAATTCACAGAAGGGATTGTTGCCACATGCTCCAACCTCGGGAGGAATTTCATGTATTCACGTAATGGGATTGTTGCTACATGCTCCATTCTTGGTGAATTAAGTGAGGGAGTATCCAACACTTATAAATGGCTTTATCTTTTACAAGATGTCGCCGCATGATTTTAGGTCTTTTACAAATTTAACCTTGAACGAAAATCCACCATCAACATTAAGTCCCCCGCCTAGCACATAATGGTTACACTATTGTGTGGTAGGCATGAGATGGTGATGATTAAAGATAAAACTTATGAGGCAAAGTTAGATGTTACCGTGAGAGACGGTTATCCTGTCCTTGGAGTATGTTACGTTTAAAAGGCATATAGAGAGCGTTCCCTAGTATGATGTCGGTCTTGCTCGCTTCGATCGACCTTTCTATGCCCCCGCTTTGGCCGAGGGCCCGCTCCGTGCTTGCTCCGCTCGATCGTGGGGTTGTGCCCTAATCGACGGATCGCTAATGTGCCTTCGCGTTGGTGGGGCTACTGCGCCTGCTTGATCGAACGTGGGCTTGAATTTCGTGAACATGATTCCCATGACATGAGAGAACCGTGTTGTGCAAATAAATATGGTCCCGCCATATATGCTTGATTGAACGTGGGTCCCATATCGTGTATGCCCGATCGAATGTCAACTTTATACCAGCCTCATGCCCTTGACCAACACCGGTCTTGAAACTTGAGCAATCTAGAACTTGACTTGATCAATACCAGACTTGAATATTAAGCAATACCAGACTTGAAACTTGAGTGATACCGGACTTGTAACTTGAGTGATACCGGACTTGAAACTTGCACCTGACTTGAAATCAATACCAGACTGAAACTTGCACCTGACTTGAAATCAATACCGATCGAAACTTGCACCGACTTGAAATCAATACCTGTCTTGAAATCCGTACCGATTTTGAGTAGGACCGGTTTGTGTGCTCCGATGTGAGTTGTGTCTTGCCGTGTGTGACTACATCTCTCATGTGCTTTCATACAAGTTCTAACTCCCGCCTTTTATTTCATTGTGGAAGAAAAGAATCCCTGTTGAGATGTCTTCTCGGAGATAATCTTGGTACCAAGTCGGGAAGTGTTGCGCCTTCAAGGATATGCCGAACATTGATGGTTAGTTGTTCACCGCGCCCTTCCAACTATATGAAAATATCCGTTCCACAGATAGCCCTCCTCCTATCGACTTCGAGGGTTTTTCATGCTCCGCTGGGTCCTCATGAAGGATGGATGAGACGTATGTTGAGCAATGAGTACATCAAAGATAACTTGACCAGAGCGCAGATTATTGATGTAGCTTGAGTGTTGAAACGACTTGAGAGGATGTTAAAGTGGCTTCAGTGCGAACGTTGAGGTGGATCTGGAGAGTGTTGAAGTAGGATTATGAAGCGAAAAGGGGTCCGGAGAGAGCATTGAGGCGGCTCTTGAATAGACCATTGAAGCACTTGGCTGGAGGGAGCGTTGAAGTGGCTTCCTCTTCAGTTCGATTTACTCTTGCGAATTCCATGATTCTTGACTGACCATCTCTCTCATGTTGAAGAATTCCTTGACTGACGGTGAAGGAAATTCATGCTGAGCCTCTGTCCCCAAGTGCGGTTTACATGGTTTGTTCGTAGTGGTTGTTGTCGAGCCAGGTATGGAATATCTTGGACGTTGTTTCATCATTGTGGGAGTCATGCATGTGGTACTGGAGTTGGATTTGATGGACGCGCAGGATGTTGTATCTTGGTGGTTTTCCTCTTGTTGCTTTAAGGAATCGCTATGAATAGTGAAGGTTGTAGCGCCTGTTGGTGAGATATATGCCCCCGGATCTTGTTCAACCACTGTCTGATAGGGTAACTCGCCCGGATCTTGCTCGATATGACGGTTGGACATCGTTATCTTCTTGAGGCTGCTCCCTTGAGGTATTGGCTCCAGTGGAAAATTGCCGTCATAGAGCGTTGATACGTTGCACCGGTATTCCTTAAACCAAATGGCAGTATGGTATAATAAAAATTTCCGAGAGGAGTTCGAAAAGATATCTTACTTGCATCATGCTCGTACATTCTTATCTGGTTGTAGCCGCTGCATCCATCCATGGAGAAGAACATGCCGTGTCCGCTGGTTGCATCTACTAACATGTCGATGTCGTAGAGGAGGATTATTTTTGGAGCAGCACTTCAAGTTTAAGCAAGTCTATGCAAAGACCGATCTATCCATTTTCCTCGTGTCCGAACCGCAATCGTTTAACCGACTTGGATCCGGTATGACATGTAGATGATGGATGACCAATTTTCATCTAAATCCGGCATTTCTTCATATCTCCAAGCGAACATGTCCCGATACTCTTTGAGAAGTTCCACGAGCTTCGTGCGTTTATCCGTACACAAGGTTGAGTGATGGAGATAGGCCAGGAGATTCCTCAACGATTTCAATTTCATCGGTTGTGGAATTGGTGCCATCTTGCACTGTTGTGGAGCATCTAGCACTTGCTCTTGTGGTTCGTTCTTGTTGTAGCATTCCATTAGGTGGAGAGACTGGGTAGCAATGATCTCCTAATTGATAATGGCGATCTTCAGATACCGATTTTCCTTTCGGTCACGACTCGCCATAAAAGTGCGTTCCCTCTTCGTGTGAACGTGGGTCGTGGCTTTACGTGATGGAGAAGAATGCTTCACAAGCAAAGATGCATTGTGGGTTTTAGCTCTCAATGATGCAAGCCGGTCTTCTTCCCGAATTGACGCCACGTGGGGAGTGGGATGCAACGAACTTGTCCGATTCTTTTGGCGGAGCTCCTCCCGTATGTTTGGTTTGGTTTCCCTTGAAGTCCGTCACCGTGGTAGGATTCCGTACGACCTTGCCTCGGGAGAACCTTGGATGTCCCGAGAGTCTTGATAGTAATCACATTCGAAGACGCTCATGTGTAGATAAGGGGCGTCTTGAACTCGAATCCTTGATGCATGCGGTGACATGTAGGTCACGGTCGTGACCTTCCTCTCGGTTGATTGCAAGAAACGTCTCGCGCGCCGATTCTTGAGAGGTGCGAAAGTTTGCATAAACTTTCCACTAGAGAAACCGCTTCATCCGATCCACCGGCCTTGGTTCATAGTGAAACTATTGACTTGAGGAAGATCGTTGTGAGGATCGCCTCCCAGGTGTAGGAGCCTCCACGACAGACCGCTCATATCTCGATGTCGCTTCTTTGATCGAGTCCATGTAGGTCCGTGCCATTGAAGTACCTTCTCCGGTGCATTGAATTCATTCCTTGTTGGCTCCAGGGCATTGCGGGTCATGTGGAAATCGATCGGTTAATGTCTTAAGAAAAGTGAGTACCTCTTTCCGAGTTACGGCCATATCCGTTTGAGTCTTGACAAGAACTTCCCGCTTTTCCATCAAGTCTCGCAATGGTAATGGGAGATGGTCCTCCTCTCCCCCTCAGGTTCCTCGTCCCGATGAAGGAGTGGAAGTTTTGCTCGGTGACTACCGGAGGTGTTACACTTGATGAGATGCCAGGACTTGTAGCCGCCTCCGGCTCGTGATGGGAGGTGTTGTAATATCACCGCCGAGTGATCGAATTGAACGTTCCCATCCTCTCGTACTCACGTGTTCCTTGATTGATCTCTCCTTTCTCAAGCATTTCTTCACGGAAAGGTCGACAAGGGTCTTGAGATATAAATCTTCCTAGCAGGATCCGTAAGCTGCAGGCTCCATTTCTTTATTCTAGACGTTGTAGTACTCCGAACAAGTCCTCTCCTCTCGTGGAGTTGCCTCGGTTCTTCATTGTTGACTCGGACCATGTTGTTCATCTTTCCGAGTCACCTGCGGTTACGCGCTCTTTTGCCTCTCCACCGGTAAAGGTGTGACTCGACTAAGGATTCAAAGCATTTCTTGCACTGCTTGAGTAGATGCCTGCCGATCCTTCTTGTAATTGTGCTGCTATGTCATTCAAAAGGCGAAATGTCTCGCTCTGTCTTCTGGTGATACCAGCTTGATTTGCCAAGACATCCACCAAAGATTCTATCTACACTTCCCATGGTATCTCGAACCGCCTTGTGGTTTCTCGATGAGGATGCATCGTGAGCCGAAAACCGAAGAATTGAGAATTCAATTTTTTGCAACCGATAGATCAACCTCCCACCGTGGTCGCCAATTGTTTATGGGTGAAAACTACTCCCGCAGAATTTGGTAATTTGGGGTGTGGATGAGGAATGAATTTAAACCTTTAAACAAATGCATCGCGCGGTGAGTGCTTGTAGATTCGAGAGATCAATGTGCAAGTCCGGCCTAAACCAAGAAATGGTCGTTCAGACTTGTTTCGGTCACAAAGTGAAGGAGATGGGGTTGATCTTAGGGAGGGAAGCGAAGAAGGTGTTGAGATTGTGAAGGTGTTGGCTTGCTTATGACTTGTAACGTAAAGATGAGCAGGCTTGTGGTTGATGCAAGGTGCTCGGGGTGTTTGAATACGATTTGTATTAACACTTGGGTTTTTTGTCTCGTCCGAACTTGTGTTGTTGTTTGAAATAGGGCGGAGAACCTATTTATACAAGTCATTGAGCCTCATTCACGTCTCTCGTGGGAAGTGGAGGAAGTGGAGTGATGGAGTAGTGGAGTTGTGCGTCGACCCGCCCGCCTTGCCCACTTTCTCCTGTTCATCTCTAACCGTCCATGACTTCCCGACACGTTCTTATGATGGCGCGTTGCACGCCGCACGCCGTAAACCGCCGCACCAATACCCCGATATGTATCCCCCAGTTTGTGACATGATTGATGTTCGGAATGTGTGGATCGTGGATCCACGAAAGATAGCATGTAACGTGAATTGAATAACCGTGTTATTCGTAAAGTCGATACTTGTGAAGTATCATGTGTATTTTATGCAGTGTATCGCATTATGGTGTGGTAAAGTGATGGGTAATGACGCTCACTAACCAAATAACTCCCGACTGTGGTTGTATAACCAAGTCGGTGAAGTTGGACGGATGAGATGATCTTTGAGACACTCATCTCGCGAATCGTTAATGAATATTAGGTTTTTGAAGAGGAGCGTAAGCATGACTCTTCGCCTTGGTCGAAACCAAGTAATGGAAGAATTTGGAGAGGACCGACCGGGACATGTATGTAGATGGCATGCTGGTGTACACGTCCATGTCTTACCGTCCCATGAAGGTGCGATCTAGGCCACTCAACCAACCAAAGAGGAGTGGTTGAGATCGGTTTGCGCAGGAAACCTTGCCGCAAAGGAGTTGGAAACCGCGCGAGATCCCTAGTTGGGCACGCATTTCAAGACGACACATCTTGGTCGGTCTTGGTCGATGGGTTTGACGGAAGATGGCAGGTCGGGTGATCATGCCTATACCGACTATCCCATGAAAACGTGATCTAAGCCATTCAAATCATCCGGTGAAGTTGAGTGGTCGAGATCGGTTGCAATTTGGGAAGTGTAACCACGCATGTTTGGGCGGGCGTTTTGGATTATCCAGGGCATGGGATGCCTTGGCCGATCGCATGAGGAGGTAGATGAGCCCACGGTGGTCATGTTGGTATGACCGGCCCTTGCTTAATCTAATCTGTGACCCTCCATTCGTGCCGGAGAAGATGGACGCGCGTGATGATTTGAAACCCTAATTTTGGCTTTCAAAAGCCGTGCGCCACTCCTTGTTTGGGTGATGATTTTGTCACGGCCAAACATTGTTGGTCTTGACCGATTGGTCAAGTGTGTAGGCGGTCCCACGGTGATCGTGTTGACATGCTATGGTCCCTTTAAGTCTACATCTACACCCTCCATCTATACCTGCGAAGATGGATGGTTGAGACTGTTTTGCGACACATGTAATATGCCGCAAACCCTTATTTAGGGTTTTCCGTCCATAATGCTTGGTATGAACGTCTTTTGGCAAGCAAAGGCCAATGGCCGACCATGCGGGTCGGCCGTGGGTATTCCATACCCGCTTGGGGGTGATGGAATTGATCCGGGGTCATCCAATCATGCTTATGGAGTTGGATGATCGCGATCGATCATATCCGGACCGATATGGTCGGTCCGGATGCTCAATCGGCTAGTATAACACACCGAGAGGGGCTCAATCGGGCTAGTATAACACACCGAGAGGGCTCGGGCTAGTATAACACACCGAGAATCGCCTGTACGGTATTTCGTACATGGTTTCATTATAGTGCTTGGAGGTTCGTGTTATTCTCGTAAGAGTAACACTCAATCGTCATGCCACACCGATAATGAGTACTAGAAATACAAGGCCGATATGAAATTCACAGAAGGGATTGTTGCCACATGCTCCAACCTCGAGGAATTTCATGTATTGGCTGTAATGGGATTGTTGCTACATGCTCCATTCTTGGTGAATTAAGTGAGGGAGTATCCAACACTTATAAATGGCTTTATCTTTTACAAGATGTCGCCGCATGATTTTTCCGGTCTTTTACAAATTTAACCTTGAACGAAAATCCACCATCAACATTAAGTCCCCCGCCTAGCACATAATGGTTACACTATTGTGTGGTAGGCATGAGATGGTGACAGCTTAAAGATAAAACTTATGAGGCAAAGTTAGATGTTACCAGGAGAGACGGGTTATCCCGTCCTGGAGTATGTTACGTTTAAAAGGCATATAGGAGAGCGTTCCCCTAGTATGATGTCGGTCTTGCCTCGCTTCGATCGACCTTTCTATGCCTGCTTTTGGCCGAGGGCCCGCTCCGTGCTTGCTCCGCTCGATCGTGGGGTTGTGCCTAATCGACTGACCGCCGTGTGCTCGCTTCGTTGGTGGGGCTACCGCGCCGGCTTGATCGAACGTGGGCTTGAATTTCGTGAACATGATTCCCATGACATGAGAGAACCGTGTTGTGCAAATAAATATGGTCCCGCCATATATGCTTGATTGAACGTGGGTCCCATATCGTGTATGCCGATCAATGTCAACTTTATACCACCTCATGCCCTTGACCAACACCGGTCTTGAAACTTGAGCAATACCGAACTTGACTTGATCAATACCAGACTTGAATATTAAGCAATACCACTTTGAAACTTGAGTGATACCGGACTTGTAACTTGAGTGATACCGGACTTGAAACTTGCACCTGACTTGAAATCAATACCGATCGAAACTTGCACCGACTTGAAATCAATACCAGATCGAAACTTGCACCGACTTGAAATCAATACCGATCGAAACTTCTTGAAACCCTACTGAAATTTTGAGCCGGACGGGTTTGTGTGTCCGATGTGAGTTGTGTCTTGCCGTGTGTGACTACATCTCTCATGTGCTTTCATACAAGTTCTAACTCCCGCCTTTTATTTCATTGTGGAAGAAAAGAATCCCCGTTGAGATGTCTTCCGGAGATAATGTCGGGTACCAAGTCGAAGTGTTGGCAGCTTCAAGGATATGCCGAACATTGATGGTTAGTTGTTCACCGCGCCCTTCCAACTATATGAAAATATCCGTTCCACAGATAGCCCTCCTCCTATCGACTTCAGGGTTTTTCATGCTCTACGGGTCCTCATGAAGGATGGATGAGACGTATGTTGAGCAATGAGTACATCAAAGATAACTTGACCAGAGCGCAGATTGTTGATGTAGCTTGAGTGTTGAAACGACTTGAGAGGATGTTAAAGTGGCTTCTGGTGCGAACGTTGAGGTGGATCCTGGAGAGAGTGTTGAAGTAGGATTATGAAGCGAAAATGGGTCCCTGAGAGAGCATTGAGGCGGCTCTTGAATAGACCATTGAAGCAGCCTTCGCCTGGAGGGAGCGTTGAAGTGGCTTCCCTTCGGATTCGATTTACTCTTGCGAATTCCATGATTCTTGATCGACCACCTCTCTCATGTTGAAGAATTCCTCGACCGACGGTGAAGGAAATTCATGCCGAGCCTCCGTCCCCAAGCGTGGTTTACATGGTTTGTTCGTAGTGGTTGTTGTCGAGCCGTATGGAATATCTTGGACGTTGTTTCATCATTGTGGGAGTCATGCAATCGGAGTTGGATTTGATGGACGCGCAGGATGTTGTATCTTGGTGGTTTTCCTCTTTGTTGCTTTCTTGAGGCTGAAGGTTGCTCGTTGGTGAGATATATGCCCCGGATCGGCCCGATAGGGTAACTCGCCTTGGATCTTGCTCGAAGATTGGACATCGTTATCTTCTTGAGGCTGCTCCCTTGAGGTATTGGCTCCAGTGGAAGATTACCGTCATAGAGCGTTGATACGTTGCACCGGTATTCCTTAAACCAAATGGCAAAGTATGGTATAATAAAATTTTCCGAGAGGAGTTCGAAAAGATATCTTACTTGCATCATGCTCGTACATTCTTATCTCGGTTGTAGCCGCTGCATCCATCCATGGAGGAGAACATGCCGTGTCCATTGGTTGCATCTACTAACATGTCGATGTCGTAAAGAGGAGGATTATTTTTGGAGCAAAAGACTGCTCAAGTTTCAAGTCTATGCAAAGACCGATCTATCCATTTTCCTCGTGTCTCGAACCGCAATCGTTTAACCGACTTGGATCCGTGTATGACATGTAGATGATGGATGACCAATTTTCATCTAAATCCCAGCATTTCTTCATATCTCCAAGCGAACATGTCCCGATACTCTTTGAGAAGTTCCACGAGCTTCGTGCGTTTATCCGTACACAAGGTTGAGCCGATGGAGATAGGCCTAGGAGATTCCTCAACGATTTCAATCTCACGGGTTTGTGGAGTTGGTGCCATCTTGCACTGTAGGAGCATCTAGCACTTGCTCTTGTGGTTTGTTGTTGTTGTAGCATTCCATTGGGTGGAGAGACTGGGTAGCAGATCCCCGCTAATTGATAATGGCAGTGCCGGTATACCGTTTTTCCTTTCTGGTCACGACTCGCCATAAAAGTGCGTTCCCTCTTCGTGTGAACGTGGGTCGTGGCTTTACAGGATGGAGAAGAATGCTTCGTCAGCAAAGATGCATTGTGGGTTTTAGCTCTCAATGATGCAAGCCGGTATTCTTCCTGAATTGACGCCCACGTGGGGAGTGGGATGCAACGAACTTGTCTCGATTCTTTTCGCGGAGCTCCTCCCGTATGTTGCCGGGTTTGGTTTCCCTTGAAGTCCGTCACCGTGGTAGGATTCCGTACGACCTTGCCTCGGGAGAACCTTGGATGTCCCGAGAGTCTTGATAGTAATCACATTCAAGACGCTCCGTGTAGATAAGGGGCGTCTTGAACTCGAATCCTTGATGCATGCGGTGACATGTAGGTCACGGCCGTGACCTTCCTCTCGGTTGATTGCAGCAAAACGTCTCCCGCGCCGATTCTTCGAGAGGTGTGAAAGTTTGCATAAACTTTCCACTAGAGAAACCGCTTCCCGATCCACCGGCCCCGGTTCATAGTGAAACTATTGACTTGAGGAAGATCGTTGTGAGGATCAGCCCCAGCTGTAGGAGCTCCACGACAGACCGCCATATCTCGATGTCGCTTCTTTGATCGTGTCCATGTAGGTCCGTGCCATTGAAGTACCTTCTCCGGTGCATTGAATTCATTCCTTGTTGGCTCCAGGGGCTGTTGCGGGTCATGTGGAAATCGATCGGTTAATGTCTTAAGAAAAGTGAGTACCTCTTTCCGAGTTACGGCCATATCCGTTTGAGTCTTGACAAGAACTTCCCCTTTTCCATCAAGTCTCGCAATGGTAATGGGAGATGGTCCTCCTCTCGCCCTCCCGGTTCCTCGTCCCGATGAAGGAGGAAGTTGTTGCTCGGGGTGACTACCGGAGGTGTTACACTTGATGAGATGCCGTGACTTGTAGCCGCTTCCGGCTCGTGATGGGAGGTGTTGTAATATCACCGCCGAGTGATCGAATTGAACGTTCCCATCCTCTCGTACTCACGTGTTCCTTGATTGATCTCTCCTTTTCTCAAGCATTTCTTCACGGCTTCGACAAGGGTCTTGAGATATAAATCTTCCAAACAGGATCCGTAAGTGCAGGCTCCATTTCTTTATTCTAGACGTTGTAGTACTCCGAACAAGTCCTCTCCTCTCGTGGAGTTGCCTCGGTTCTTCATTGTTGATCGGACCATGTTGTTCATCTTTCCCGAGTCACCGCGGTTACGCGCTCTTTTGCCTCTCCAGGTAAAGGTGTGACTCGACTAAGGATTCAAAGCATTTCTTGCACCGCTGAGTAGATGCCCGCCGATCCTTCTTGTAATTGTGCCGCTATGTCATTCAAAAGGCGAAATGTCTCGCTCTCGTCTTCCGGTGATACTAGCTTGATTTGCCAAGACATCCTCCAAGATTCTATCTACACTTCCCATGGTATCTCGAACCGCCCGTGGTTTCCCGATGAGATGAGGATGCATCGTGAGCCGAAAACCGAAGAATTGAGAATTCAATTTTTTGCAACCGATAGATCAACCTCCCACCGTGGTCGCCAATTGTTTATGGGTGAAAACTACTCGCAGAATTTGGTAATTTGGGGTGTGGATGAGGAATGAATTTAAACCTTTAAACAAATGCATCGCGCGGTGAGTGCTTGTAGATTCGAGAGATCAATCAGGCAAGTCCGGCCTAAACCAAGAAATGGCCGTTCCAGCACTTGTTTTGGTCACAAAGTGAAGGAGATGGGGTTGATCTTAGGGAGGGAAGCGAAGAAGGTGTTGAGATTGTGAAGGTGTTGGCTTGCTTATGACTTATAAATGAAAGATGAGCAGGCTTGTGGTTGATGCAAGCAAGCTCGGGGTGTTTGAATACGATTTGTATTAACACTTGGTTTTTGTCTCGTCCGAACTTGTGTTGTTGTTTGAAATAGGGCGGAGAACCTATTTATACAAGTCATTGAGCCTCATTCACGTCTCTCGTGGGAAGTGGAGGAAGTGGAGTGATGGAGTAGTGGAGTTGTGCGTCGACCGTCTTGCCCACTTCTCCTGTTCATCTCTAACCGTCCATGACTTCCCGACACGTTCATATGATGGCGCATTGCACGCCGCACGTCGTAAACCGCCGCACCAATACCCCAAAGATGTATCCCCCAATTTGTGACATGATTGATGTCGGAATGTGTGGATCGTGGATCCACGAAAGATAGCATGTACGCTCAATTGAATAACCGTGTTATTCGTAAAGTCGATACTTGTGAAGTATCATGTGTATTTTATGGTGTATCGCATTATGGTGTGGTAAAGTGATGGGTAATGACGCCACTAACCAAATAACTCCCGACCTGTGGTTGTATAACCAAGTCGGGTGAAGTTGGACGGATGAGATGATCTTTGAGACACTCATCTCGCGATCGTTAATGAATATTAGGGTTTTTGAAGAGGAGCGCAAGCATGACTCTTGACTTGGTCGAAACCAAGTAATGGAAGAATTTGGAGAGGACCGACCGGCACGTGTATGTAGATGGCATGCTGGTGTACACGTCCATGTCTTACCGTCCCATGAAGGTGCGATCTAGGCCACTCAATTTGACCGCAAAGAGGAGTGGTTGAGATCGGTTTGCAGTAAATCCTTGCCGCAAAGGAGTTGGAAACCGCGTGAGATCCCTAGTTTGGCACGCATTTCAAGACGACACATCTTGGTCGGTCTTGGTCGATGGGTTTGACGGGAAGATGGCAGGCTGGTGATCATGCCTGTACCTGACTATCCCATGAAAACGTGATCTAAGCCATTCAAATCATCCGGTGAAGTTGAGTGGTCAAGATCAGTTTGCAATTTGGGAAGTGTAACCACGCATGTTTGGGCGGGCGTTTTGGATTAGCCGGGCATGGGATGCCTTGGCCGATCACATGAGGAGGTAGATGAGCCCACGGTGGTCATGTTGGTATGACCGGCCCTTGCTTAATCTAATCTGTGACCCTCCATTCGTGCCGGAGAAGATGGACGCGCGTGATGATTTGAAACCCTAATTTTGGCTTTCAAAAGCCGTGCGCCACTCCTTGTTTGGGTGATGATTTTGTCACGGCCAAACATTGTTGGTCTTGACCGATTGGTCAAGTGTGTAGGCGGTCCCACGGTGATCGTGTTGACATGCTCTGGTCCCTTTAAGTCTACATCTACACCCTCCATCTATACCTGCGAAGATGGATGGTTGAGACTGTTTTGCGACACATGTAATATGCCGCAAACCCTTATTTAGGGTTTTCCGTCCATAATGCTTGGTATGAACGTCTTTTGGCAAGCAAGGCCAATGGCCGACCATGCGGGTCGGCCGTGGGTATTCCATACCGCTTGGGGGTGATGGAATTGATCGGGGTCATCCAATCATGCTTATGGAGTTGGATGATCGCGATCGAGATCATATCCGGACCGATACTGGTCAGTCCGGATGCTCAATCGGCTAGTATAACACACCGAGAGGGGCTCAATCGGGCTAGTATAACACACCGAGAGGGCTCGGGCTAGTATAACACACCGAGAATCAGATGCACGGGTATTTCGTACATGGTTTCATTATAGTGCTTGGAGGTTCGTGTTATTCTCGTAAGAGTAACACTACCGTCATGCCACACCGATAATGAGTACTAGAAATACAAGGTCGATATGAAATTCACAGGAAGGGATTGTTGCCACATGCTCCAACTCGGGAGGAATTTCATGTATTCACTGTAATGGGATTGTTGCTACATGCTCCATTCTTGGTGAATTAAGTGAGGGAGTATCCAACACTTATAAATGGCTTTATCTTTTACAAGATGCGCATGATTTTTCGGGTTTTTTACAAATTTAACCTTGAACGAAAATCCACCATCAACATTAAGTCCCCCGCCTAGCACATAATGGTTACACTATTGTGTGGTAGGCATGAGATGGTGATAAATTAAAGATAAAACTTATGAGGCAAAGTTAGATGTTACTGTGGAGAGACGGGTTATCCTCGTCCTTGGAGTATGTTACGTTTAAAAGGCATATAGGAGAGCGTTCCCCTAGTATGATGTCGGTCTTGCTCGCTTCGATCGACCTTTCTATGCCTCGCCGGTCGAGGGCCCGCTCCGTGCTTGCTCCGCTCGATCGTGGGGTTGTGCCTAATCGACGGACTCGCCGTGCTCGCGTTGGTGGGGGCTATGCGCCCGCTTGATCGAACGTGGGCTTGAATTTCGTGGAACATGATTCCCATGACATGAGAGAACCGTGTTGTGCAAATAAATATGGTCCCGCCATATATGCTTGATTGAACGTGGGTCCCATATCGTATGCCCGATCAATGTCAACTTTATACCAGCCTCATGCCCTTGACCAACACCGGTCTTGAAACTTGAGCAATACCGAACTTGACTTGATCAATACCAGACTTGAATATTAAGCAATACCAGACTTGAAACTTGAGTGATACCGGACTTGTAACTTGAGTGATACCGGACTTGAAACTTGCACCTGACTTGAAATCAATACCTTGAAATCAAACTTGCACCGACTTGAAATCAATACGCATCGAAACTTGCACCGACTTGAAATCAATACCAGATCTTGAAATCCGCACCGATTTTGGACCTTGGAAACTGCATCAATTTGAGTTTTGTGTGCTCCGATGTGAGTTGTGTCTTGCCGTGTGTGACTACATCTCTCATGTGCTTTCATACAAGTTCTAACTCGCCTTTTATTTCATTGTGGAAGAAAAGAATCCCGTTGAGATGTCTTCTGGAGATAATCTTTGGTACTAAGTCGAAGTGTTGGCGGCTTCAAGGATATGCCGAACATTGATGGTTAGTTGTTCACCGCGCCCTTCCAACTATATGAAAATATCCGTTCCACAGATAGCCCTCCTATCGACTTCGTGGTTTTTCATGCTCCGCTGGGTCCTCATGAAGGATGGATGAGACGTATGTTGAGCAATGAGTACATCAAAGATAACTTGACCAGAGCGCAGATTGTTGATGTAGCTTGAGTGTTGAAACGACTTGAGAGGATGTTAAAGTGGCTTCGGTGCGAACGTTGAGGTGGATCCTGGAGAGTGTTGAAGTAGGATTATGAAGCTAAAAAGGGGTCCCGGAGAGAGCATTGAGGCGGCTCTTGAATAGACCATTGAAGCAGCTTCCGCTGGAGGGAGCGTTGAAGTGGCTTCCTCTTCGCCCGATTTACTCTTGCGAATTCCATGATTCTTGACTGACCATCTCTCTCATGTTGAAGAATTCCTTGACTGACGGTGAAGGAAATTCATGCTGAGCCTCTGTCCCCAAGTGCGGTTTACATGGTTTGTTCGTAGTGGTTGTTGTCGAGCCAGGTATGGAATATCTTGGACGTTGTTTCATCATTGTGGGAGTCATGCATGTGGTAATCGGGAGTTGGATTTGATGGACGCGCAGGATGTTGTATCTTGGTGGTTTTCCTCTTGTTGCTTTAAGGAATCGCTATGTAAGGTCAAGGTTGTATCGCTGTTGGTGAGATATATGCCCCGGATCTTGTTCAACCACCATCCGATAGGGTAACTCGCCCGGATCTTGCTCGATATGACGGTTGGACATCGTTATCTTCTTGAGGCTGCTCCCTTGAGGTATTGGCTCCAGTGGAAAATTGCCGTCATAGAGCGTTGATACGTTGCACCGGTATTCCTTAAACCAAATGGCAGTATGGTATAATAAAAATTTCCGAGAGGAGTTCGAAAAGATATTTTACTTGCATCATGCTCGTACATTCTTATCTGGTTGTAGCCGCCGTATCCATCCATGGAGAAGAACATGCCGTGTCCGCATTGGTTTGCATCTACTAACATGTCGATGTCGTAGAGGAGGATTATTTTTTGAGCAAGACTGCTCAAGTTTTCAAGTCTATGCAAAGACCGATCTATCCATTTTCCTCGTGTCCGAACCGCAAATCGTTTAACCGACTTGGATCCAGGTATGACATGTAGATGATGGATGACCAATTTTCATCTAAATCCCGCATTTCTTCATATCTCCAAGCGAACATGTCCTGATACTATTTGAGAAGTTCCACGAGCTTCGTGCGTTTATCCGTACACAAGGTTGAGTGATGGAGATAGGCCTAGAGATTCCTCAACGATTTCAATTTCATCCGGTTGTGGAATTGGTGCCATCTTGCACTGCTAGGAGCATCTAGCACTTGCTCTTGTGGTTCGTTCTTTGTTGTAGCATTCCATTAGGTGGAGAGACTGCAGCAGTCTCCCGCTAATTGATAATGGCAGTGCTTCGGATACCGTTTTTCCTTTCTCGGGTCACGACTCGCCATAAAAGTGCGTTCCTCTTCGTGTGAACGTGGGTCGTGGCTTTACAGATGGAGAAGAATGCTTCACAAGCAAAGATGCATTGTGGGTTTTAGCTCTCAATGATGCAAGCCGGTATTCTTCCCGAATTGACGCCCACGTGGGGAGTGGGATGCAACGAACTTGTCCGATTCTTTCCAGCGGAGCTCCTCCCGTATGTGCTGGTTTGGTTTCCTTGAAGTCCGTCTTGTGGTAGGATTCCGTACGACCTTGCCTCGGGAGAACCTTGGATGTCCCGAGAGTCTTGATAGTAATCACATTCAAGACGCTCCCGTGTAGATAAGGGGCGTCTTGAACTCGAATCCTTGATGCATGCGGTGACATGTAGGTCACGGCCGTGACCTTCCTCCAAGTTGATTGCAAAGAAAACGCCTCCGCGCGCCGATTCTTCAAGAGGTGCGAAAGTTTGCATAGACTTTCCACTAGAGAAACCGCTTCCCGATCCACCGCCCTGGTTCATAGTGAAACTATTGACTTGAGGAAGATCGTTGTGAGGATCTGGGCCCCCAGTGTAGGAGCCTCCACGACAGACCGCTCATATCTCGATGTCGCTTCTTTGATCGTGTCCATGTAGGTCCGTGCCATTGAAGTACCTTCTCCGGTGCGTTGAATTCATTCCTTGTTGGCTCCGTGGGCTGTTGCGGGTCATGTGGAAATCGATCGCTTAATGTCTTAAGAAAAGTGAGTACCTCTTTCCGAGTTACGGCCATATCCGTTTGAGTCTTGACAAGAACTTCCCTTTTCCATCAAGTCCGCAATGGTAATGGGAGATGGTCCTCCTCTCGCCCCTCCGGTTCCTCGTCCCGATGAAGGAGTGGAAGTTGTTGCTCCGGTGACTACCGGAGGTGTTACACTTGATGAGATGCCAGACTTGTAGCTGCTCCGGCTCAGTGATGGGAGGTGTTGTAATATCACCGCCGAGTGATCGAATTGAACGTTCCCATCCTCTCGTACTCACGTGTTCCTTGATTGATCTCTCCTTTCTCAAGCATTTCTTCACGGCTTCGACAAGGGTCTTGAGATATAAATCTTCCAAAGCAGGATCCGTAAGTCGCAGGCTCCATTTCTTTATTCAGACGTTGTAGTACTCCGAACAAGTCCCTCTCCGTGGAGTTGCCTCGGTTCTTCATTGTTGACTGGACCATGTTGTTCATCTTTCCCGAGTCACCTGCGGTTACGCGCTCTTTTGCCTCTCCACCTAAAGGTGTGACTCGACTAAGGATTCAGCATTTCTTGCACCGCTTGAGTAGATGCCTCGCCGATCCTTCTTGTAATTGTGCCGCTATGTCATTCAAAAGGCGAAATGTCTCGCTCCGTCTTTCCGGGGTGATACTAGCTTGATTTGCCAAGACATCCTCCAAGCATTCTATCTACACTTCCCATGGTATCTCGAACCGCCCGTGGTTTCCCGATGAGGATGCATCGTGAGCCGAAAACCGAAGAATTGAGAATTCAATTTTTTGCAACCGATAGATCAACCTCCCACTGTGGTCGCCAATTGTTTATGGGTGAAAACTACTCCCGCAGAATTTGGTAATTTGGGGTGTGGATGAGGAATGAATTTAAACCTTTAAACAAATGCACTCGCGCGGTGAGTGCTTGTAGATTCGAGAGATCAACTCGTGCAAGTCCCGGCCTAAACCAAGAAATGGCCGCCCTGAGACTTGTTTCGGTCACAAAGTGAAGGAGATGGGATTGATCTTAGGGAGGGAAGCGAAGAAGGTGTTGAGATTGTGAAGGTGTTGGCTTGCTTATGACTTATAATGTAAAGATGAGCAGCTTGCGGTTGATGCAAGCAGTGCTCGGGTGTTTGAATACGATTTGTATTAACACTTGGTTTTTTGTCTCGTCTGAACTTGTGTTGTTGTTTGAAATAGGGCGGAGAACCTATTTATACAAGTCATTGAGCCTCATTCACGTCTCTCGTGGGAAGTGGAGGAAGTGGAGTGATGGAGTAGTGGAGTTGTGCGTCGACCCGCCTTGCCCACTTTTCCTGTTCATCTCTAACCGTCCATGACTTCCCCGACACGTTCTTATGATGGCGCGTTGCACGCTGCACGCTGTAAACCGCCAGACCAATACCCCAGCATGTATCCCCCAGTTTGTGACATGATTGATGTCTGGAATGTGTGGATCGTGGATCCACGAAAGATAGCATGTAATGCTGAATTGAATAACTGTGTTATTCAGAAAGTCGATACTTGTGAAGTATCATGTGTATTTTATGCAGGTACTGCATCATGGTGTGGTAAAGTGATGGGTAATGACGCCTCACTGACCAAATAACTCCCCGACTGTGGTTGTATAACCAAGTCGGGTGAAGTTGGACGGATGAGATGATCTTTGAGACACTCATCTGCGACCGTTAATGAATATTAGGGTTTTTGAAGAGGAGCGTAAGCATGACTCTTCAGCTTGGTCGAAACCAAGTAATGGAAGAATTTGGAGAGGACCGACCGGACGTGTATGTAGATGGCATGCTGGTGTACACGTCCATGTCTTACCGTCCCATGAAGGTGCGATCTAGGCCACTCAATTTGACCGGCAAAGAGGAGTGGTTGAGATCGGCTTGCGGCAGTAAATCCTTGCCGCAAAGGAGTTGGAAACCGCGCGAGATCCCTAGTTCGCACGCATTTCAAGACGACACATCTTGGTCTGGTCTTGGTCGATGGGTTTGACGGGAAGATGGCAGGTGGTGATCATGCCTATACCCGACTATCCCATGAAAACGTGATCTAAGCCATTCAAATCATCCGGTGAAGTTGAGTGGTCGAGATCTGGCTTGCAATTTGGGAAGTGTAACCACGCATGTTTGGGCGGGCGTTTTGATTAGCCGGGCATGGGATGCCTTGGCCGATCGCATGAGGAGGTAGATGAGCCCACGGTGGTCATGTTGGTATGACCGGCCCTTGCTTAATCTAATCTATGACCCTCCATTCGTGCCGAGAAGATGGACGCGCGTGATGATTTGAAACCCTAATTTTGGCTTTCAAAAGCCGTGCGCCACTCCTTGTTTGGGTGATGATTTTGTCACGGCCAAACATTGTTGGTCTTGACCGATTGGTCAAGTGTGTAGGCGGTCCCACGGTGATCGTGTTGACATGCTCGGTCCCTTTAAGTCTACATCTACACCCTCCATCTATACCGCGAAGATGGATGGTTGAGATTGTTTTGCGACACATGTAATATGCCGCAAACCCTTATTTAGGTTTTCCGTCCATAATGCTTGGTATGAACGTCTTTTGGCAAGCAAGGCCAATGGCCGACCATGCGGGGTCGGCCGTGGGGTATTCCATACCGCTTGGGGTGATGGAATTGATCCGGGGTCATCCAATCATGCTTATGGAGTTGGATGATCGCGATCGATCATATCCGGCCGATACGGCCAGTCCGGATGCTCAATCGGCTAGTATAACACACCGAGAGGGGCTCAATCGGGCTAGTATAACACACCGAGAGGGCTCGGGCCAGTATAACACACCGAGAATCACTGCACGGGTATTTCGTACATGGTTTCATTATAGTGCTTGGAGGTTCGTGTTATTCGTAAGAGTAACACTCACCGTCATGCCACACCGATAATGAGTACTAGAAATACAAGGCCGATATGAAATTCACGGGGAAGGGATTGTTGCCACATGCTCCAACCTGGAGGAATTTCATGTATTCACTGTAATGGGATTGTTGCTACATGCTCCATTCTTGGTGAATTAAGTGAGGGAGTATCCAACACTTATAAATGGCTTTATCTTTTACAAGATGTCAGCGCATGATTTTTCCGGTCTTTTACAAATTTAACCTTGAACGAAAATCCACCATCAACAACTGCGCAAACACGTCCCGATGGCACCTCCAATCTTCAATCATCTCCTCGTAAACTGCTCGACCAGTCGTGACGCTCATCCTCGGATAGAAACTAAAGCTTCTTGGACGCGTTGACCAACACAAGACGACTTTTGAGCTTCGTGGTGGTAGCAATATGGCCGTGCTTCTCCCATATCGCTGTGTACAACTCTTCGAACCGAACCTAAGACGTTGAATCCACTAACCAACACATGACCCGGATAAGGGACAAGAAAAGGAGGATCAAACAAAGCCCCCGTGCCGCATCACCGGTAATTCACCAACCACGGGAGCCTTGTCATTGCAGGGGCCTTTCGGAAGAAGTCACCACAATAGCCATATTCATTGGAACCTCGCCAGACGGATTTCAAGGGAGCCGCCTCATTATTGGGCAGACGCTACCTTTCTTATACTCCTTAGGCATCTACTTCGCTCCGGGTACTAATTTCCATCACGACCCTTGGTCAACAAGATCACTCGGAGAGGCGGCTTATCCAACCGAGCTTGCGTCATCCCCGTCATGGTCGAAAAAGGAGCGGCTTTCTCCAGACTTCTCAAGATGAAGGTCAAGGCACGAGACTTCTCAAAGATGAAGGTCGGGACGCAGGACTTCTCAAAGATGAAGGCCAACATTACCAGCCTTCTCATTTTGAACGCACGCCAACCTTGTGAAGACATTCTCTTTCAAATTCCCGATTTCAAGCAAGGATCGTTTTTGAAGAATTTACACTGGAGAAATGAAAGAACCGATGGGAAGAGATTTAAATACTCGCATATTGGAGGAATTGAGGACTACCTGACCGCATGCTTGCCTCTTAGGTCTCTCTCCTACTTGGGGACCGCAATCCTCGCCTCCGGTCCGTTTGGATGAAAGTGGCTTCAACCGAAATGCTTCGTCAAGACGTCGGAAGATGGCTCACTACGGAATCTGTCACAACACTCTCCGAAATTTCGGAAAACCAACAGCTTGTCTCCTCCAAAATTCCTTATACTTATCGGCTACCACCGGGTTTCTCCCAATAGGCCGTAAGGGGAAGGCTCACCCGTTATAAAAACATGCAGCGTTAAGAATATTCGGGAGAGATTCTTTTGGAACCCTTGGTGAACGAATAAATGGGATACCCCGATCAAATCCCATTTGGCGAGCAGTCATGTCAATATTGTACCTGAGTCACGGAAAATTCTTCATTAAATAGAGACGGACATATCTTGGAATGCAAATTGCAGTAAATAAGTTCTCCAGATTTCATAGTTTCGACATCGGTACACAACACAAAGATCGTGGACCGTCAAGCGATAACAAAAGTCTTTGGCTGAACAATGGAAGGATGGGCCGGCCCCCATGGACGGAAATCTACGTAAGACACATTGTCAAATACGTCCACAAGTTTCGCACCGCCTCCGGGACGCCTTTTTATTCCAACGGAGTATTCTCGAGCCACCATACAAGCACGAAAGCGAATTTCGTGGAGTAGAGCGTAACTTTTGAAGTGTTCCCATAAGAATGCCCGAAGAAAAGCGAAGTGAACGTGCGTCTCCACCTTCTTGTACCCGTGAAACATGCATGTCCATTGCTAAAGCGCCCGGATGAGAATACAGTGATCCAAGGAACAATGCGCCTAAAGGAAGAACTTCACCTTCGCCACTTTATAGCAATCTTAACAAGGTCACTTCTAATGGTCTTCTTTCCAGAACCATCATCGAATATATCCCTCGGATAGCCATAAAGATGTGAACGCAATCACACCGAGCTCACTTTCCAACTCTTGATCCGGCTCGGGTCGGCAGGAGACCACTCCGACACCCACTGTGTAAAAGCATCTCGCATCTTTTTTCTCTTCCTTGTCAGATTTGTCGAATTCCGCCACTTTTTGAAGTATAACACCATAGTTACTTTGTTCCGTATCGAGAGCTCATAAGAGAGGCTTCCAAAGAACAGCAAAGTTCATTAATGCAGCCACACTCTCCAAAGTAATAGTCATCTCTCCCCATCTAGATACTACTGTGTGAGTAGAAATACGCCACCGAGAAATGAAGGTAATCAAACCCGCGATGTCTTTCCTAATTTCGAGAGTAGAAAGATGCCATGACCATTGAGGATCTGCGCTTTGGTCAAATTGTCCTTAATGCCCTTATTACTCAACATGCGTCTCATCCATCCTTCGTAAGAACCCAGTGGAGCATGGCAAGTCTTGAAATCAATAGGAGAAGGCGGATATTCATTTCTCTGGAGACAAAATCTCATCACAAGTGCTGAAGAGGAGAATGAATCAGCTTCCATATTTTCTGAATCGGAAAGCAAGACTATCTTATGAGAAGGATGTTTCCTAATGTTTGAAAAGGCGAGTGAACAACTCATCATCAATGTTCGGCATATCTTTGAAGTCGTCAACACTTCCCGACTTGGCACCACATTATCTTCAAGACATCTCAACAGGATTCTTTTCTTCCACAATGAAATAAAAGACATGAGTTATAACTTGTATGAAAGCACATGAGAGATGTAGTCACACACGGCAAGACACAACTCACATCTGAGAACACCAAAACCGGTCCAAACACCGGCTCAAATTGACGGATTTCAAGACCGGTATTGATTTCAAGTCGATGCAAGTTTGACCGGGTATTGATTTCAAGTCGTACAAGTTTCACCGTATTGATTTCAAGTCGTGCAAGTTTCAGTCTGGTATTAGTTTTCAAGTCAAGTACAAGTTTCACCGTATTGATTTCAAGACCGTATAAAGTTCAAGTTCTAGATACTCAACGTTCGGATCAAACGCACAAGGTGGGGCTACATTCAGGCACGCATTACAACACGGTTTTGTCTCATGATCGGGAATTATGTTTACGAAATTCAAGCCAAGGTCTCTTCCCAAGCTACAATCTAAGAAGCTAGTTTTGCATGCAATGGTGGAAAGAAGCAAAAACAACATGATCATGGATTCACGGGTTGTTTTACTAAGCAATTCTAGAAAATATGAACGTATCAACCTTGGTGGAAAAACTAAGCATATACATGTCTTGCATAAGGTGTTTACCTAACAAACTAGGGTTTTACCTTTGAAAAAAAAAAAAAAAACTACCTCGGACGGACGGACCCGGTGGCTCACAAAGAATTCCCAAGCAACGACAAGCAACTCCTAAGAAACGACGGTTGGTAGGGCGGCTGACAAGGTTCATGACGAGAGCAAAGTAAACAAAAAAAAAATTCGTGAGGAAAAGAAAGGGGTCTTGGTCTCTTTATAGACAAAAATTAGAAGAATCCCAATGGAACAAGGAAACCTCTTTTGTTTGGATTCCTCTTTTGATTCAAATACCCAAAGAAGGAAACCGGTCCCACCAAAGGATTCCATACAAGCATAACGGCGTGGGTGACTAGCGGTTGGCCAACACTCTTCGGGTAAACTTCTTTCATCCTGTCTTTCTCACGTGTATGTCACCATCTCATGCCTACCACACAATAGTGTAACCATTATGTGCTAGGCAGGGGACTTAATGTTGATGGTGGATTTTCATTCAAGGTTAAATTTGTAAAAAACCAGAAAAAATCATGCGTACTGACATCTTGTAAAAGATAAAGCCATTTATAAGTGTTGGATACTCCTCACTTAATTCACCAGAATGGAGCATGTGTCAACAATCTCATTCTCGTGAATACATGAAATTCCTCCGAGTTGGAGCATGTGGCAACAATCCCTTCCTGTGAATTTCATATCACCTTGTATTTCCAGTACTCATTATCGTGTGGCATGACGATCGAAAGTGTTACTCTTACAGAGTAACACGAACCTCCAAGCACTATAATGAAACCATGTACGAAATACTCGTACATGCCGACTCTCGGTGTGTTATACTAGCCTCCGATTAAGCCCTTCTCGGTGTGTTATACTAGCGATTGAGCATCCGGACCGACCGTATCACCGGATATGATTCGATCGCGATCATCCAACTCCATAAGCATGATCGATGACCCCGCATCAATTCCATCACCCCCAAGCGAGTATGGAATACCCACGGCCGACCCCGCATGGTCTGGTCATTGGCCTAGCTTGCCAAGAAACCGTTCATACCAAGCATTATGGACGGAAAAACCTAAATTAGGGTTTGTGGCATATTACATGTGTTGCAAAGCGGTCTCAACCATCCATCTTCGCAGGTATAGATGGAGGGTGTAGATGTAGATTCAAAGGGCCCAGAGCATGTCAACACGATCACCGTGGGCCCGCCTACACACTTGACTAATTTGGCCAAAACCAACCATGGTTGGTCATGATAAAATTGTCACCCAAACAAGAGATGGCGCACGGCTTTGAATGCCAAAATTAGGTTTCAAGCCATCACGCGCGTCCATCTTCCCGCACGAACGGAGGGTCACATATTAGATTAAGCAGTCCGGTCATACCAAAGATGACCACCGGGTGGGCCCATCTACCTCCTCATGTGTTCGGCCAAGGCATACCATGCTCGGTTAATCCAAAACGTGCGCCCAAACTAGCATGGCCACGCCTCCCAAACCACAAACTGATCTCAACCGCTCAACTTCGCCGGACGATTTGGATGGCTCAGATCACGCTTTAATGGGATATTCGTGTATAGGCGTGAACACCAGCCTACCACCTTCACGCCAGTTAATCGACCAAGTCCGACCAAGATCGGGTCGTCTTGGAACGCGCTACCAAGAAGGCGTGACGAGTGACCCCTTGCGACATTGGTTTTCTATCGCAAATTGATCCCGACCACTCGATTTCACCGGATGAATTGAGTGACCCGAGATCATACTTTCGTGAGGGAATGGAGTATGTGCGCTACACCGTCATGCCGTCTACACGCATGTATGGTCGGCCGGCCAAAATTGTATTCCATGCTTGGTTTCGACCAAGTCAAGAGTGTTGCTCGCGCACCTCTTCCAAAAACCCTAATTTCATTAATCTGCATGAGTGTCTCAAAGATCATCTCATCCGTCCAACTTCACCAGCTTGGTTATACAACCCTGGTCATGAGTTAATTGGTTAGTGAGGCGTCACTACCCATCACTTTACCACACCATGATGCATTACCTGCATAAAATACACACAGTACTTCACAAGTATCGACTTCCTGAATAACGCAGATTATTCAATTCAAGATTACATGCTATCTTTCTTTCGTGGATCCACGATCCACACATTCCAGCATCAATCATGTCACAAATCGGGGGATACATTTGGGGTATTGGTCTGGCGGTTTACTGCGTGCGGCGTGCAACGCGCATCATCACAAGAACGTGTCAGAAGTCATGGACGGTTAGAGATGAACATGAGAAGTGGCAAGACTGGTCGTGTGGCACCGACGCACAACTCCACAACTCCATCACCCACTTCCTCCACTTCCCACGAGAGACGTGAATAAGGCTCAATGACTTGTATAAATAGGTTCTCCGCCCTATTTCAAACGACAACATAAGTCCAGATGAGACAGAGAAAACCAAGTGTTAATACAAAACGTATTCAAACACCTCCGTGAGCTTGCTTGCATCAATCACAAGCCTGCCACCTTCTGTTAAGTCATAAGCAAGCCAACACCTTCACAATCTCAACACCTTCTTCGCCCCCTCCCTAAGATCAACCCCATCTCCTTCACTTTGTGACCGAAACAAGTCCTGGAACGGCCATTTCTTGGTTTAGGCCGAACTTGCATGATTGATCTCTCGAATCTACAAGCACTCACCGCGCAGTGCATTTGTTTAAGGTTTAAATTCATTCCTCATCCACACCCCAAATTACCAAATTCTGCAGGAGTAGTTTTCACCCATAAACAACAATCACAATTGAACTTTCTACCTCTGAAAAATCTCAGATCTCAATTGCTTAAAACTAGAAAAAAATTGAGAAAAGTGATTCAAAATATATATTCACTCTTCACTCACAAAAGAAAAACACCTACACCCTTCGTTTCCCCCCCGAGGTTGTAGGTAAATGTCCTGCCGGAAATAAAGAGTCATGTGGATTGTTAATTAATCAATCGGCAAAAACTTTTTTATCACTGTAGATGTTGTATGTATATTAATGATTATCAATTAGTGTCATCAGATCCGATCTACAATATCAAGGGGATTGCATCACTTCTATAAGCAACAAGATTTATTTATTTTTGATCAAAAACAACATTAATTGGAACTCATCCAATATAAATGGTGACATAATGTAATCATATCTTCTTTTCGTTTAGCAAAGAAAATGGTTCTATGTATATGGAAGAAGATAGAAGAAGGTAATGAAACAAGATGAAAGAGAAAATAATAAATATATATAAAAATTAACCTCCGTTCTGATTTACTTGACGTTGTAGAGATTTTCACGGAGATTAAGAAATATCAGAGAGAGTAAAATCTTTCCAATTTTACCCATATTAATTCCTTCTTAAAGATTTAAATGACCTAGTTTTTAGTTTCCAAATTCTAGGAAAGTTATCAATCCCGTAGTAATTTACTTGGGATATACTACCAAATTCTCCATCATTTTGGAACATAATAAAAGATTATAGTAGATTTAAAAATTAGAGTACTGATTACAATAAAAATTAATGATATTGTGTGATTCCAAAGCAAGGGCAAATTTGTGAGAATATGGGAAAAATACTAAAACTATCATCTATTTTGGAACATTAAAAATCCCTAAAACATCAAGTAAAATGGAACGGAGGGAGTATGTGTTTTAATTAGAAAATATGATTAAAAGTAGAAAAGTAAAAGCACTACCCAGTTTTGCTAACCTAATCCCATCAATCAGGAGGGGCGCACCCCGATTTCAACGGGGTGCATAAATTTGCATTCTGGAATTAGTTAGAGGTCATTCCAAAGATGTAGTTAGGACTTTTTTTAACACCTTCATATTTAGTATTTAATCCCTCCTAGTTTGTAGGACCTAACTATTGGAGATGCATTTATACTAAATTTTATACTAAATGGGGTCTAAAATCCTATGTTGTCATTCAAAAAATATATTTTCACCCTCTATTGGAGATGCTCTTAGTGGAGATAATTATAACAACTCCAAAGTCGCATGCAAAATCGGATTAACTGATTGACTATATATTCTTATTCTTGTAGTATTTGCTAATCAAATTAATGACCTTTTGTCAAAAATCAGCCTTAGGACCTCCCATGGAAAAGCAATTTTCTTTTTATGTTTGATGTTTGCCACCCCTTTTAATTATTAGGGTTTTCATTTTGTTGCCTACTAATAATTTAATTATTTCAAATTATATCCATAAAAATGGTTATTTTGTCTTGTCTCCTATGTAATGACTATCATCATGGAGCTTTTTGAATGTATTTCACCAAGATTGATCAAGCACAATGTCTAGGCCTGCGAACACCACCAACCGCCCATTAAACAAGCACTTTTTGGTATTGGATCGGAGAAAGCGCTGGGACGAGTAAGGTTTCACAAGTAAGTTTTTCAAATCATCTTTGGGAAACTATAGGACCACAAATTGTTGCAAATACCATCCACCTCCGCCCACACATAAACCACACAAATATCACCCTCATCCCCAAAACACCGCACTCCATCAAAACTAAACCAATTAGGTCAATTGGCCTCTGCAATGTTGTGTACAAAATTATCTCAAAATACTTGGTTAACAAGCCGAGACCACTCGCTCCAATTTATAATCAGCCCATTCCACGGTGCTTTTGTCCCAAATAGTGCAATGCATGATAACATCTCCATAGCAGTTGAAATCTTCCACCATACCCGCACTTCACTACCATCTTCTAAACCCAAAATTTCATTGAAATTAGACATCCAAAAAGCTTATGATAGCCTGAACTGGGGGTTCATTAAACATGCCATGATCTCACTATGTTTTCCAGACAGGTTTATTCAGATGATAATGATGTGCATATCCACGGTCACCTATGCAAATCAATATCAATGGGGCACCGCATGGACATATTCAAGCACGTAAGGGAATCTGACAAGGTGACCCCTTTCACCATACATATTCATCCTATGTGCAGTAAATTTTATCCACAAACCGGTAGTTTTGGAACATCAAGGGAAACTCAAGGGATTAAAAATATCTTGCAGAGGCACACTTAATCCTCCATTTGATATATGTAAATGATTTACTAATAACATGCACGACTGACCAACAAACTTGTCAAAATCTCCGGATATTAATACACCCATACTCCACATCAACGGGCCAACACATCAACACCAGCAAATCCATCATAATTCACCACCCCAAACTTCAAGGCCATATAGTTGCTTGGCTCACCTCCATGTTTGGCATCCCCACAAGCAGCAATCCACCAACATACCTAGGAGTACAATTCAGACAAGGCCGAAATTCATCACATATTTTCAACTAATTACCACACATGCGGAGCAAAAGGCTAAAGGATGGATAGCTAAATGTGTAAACCAAGCAAGAAGATCAAGTTATAATTCAAACATCTTTGGCACCCACATCCAGCCACTTGATGCAAACACAGATGCTACGTGTTCATGTCCACAAGAAAATGGATAAAATAACACAATTTTTTTTTTTTGGGACATGACAAAGACACCAGGAAATTCCACTCGGTCGGTTGGACCAAACTCACTAAATTGAAGAAAGATTGAGGACTTAGAATTAGAGCAAGCAAGCAACACAATATGGCCGACTGGCAAAGCGAGTCTGGCAACAACATGAGCAACAACAAAATATCAGGAGAAACCTTGGTACAACAAAGTACCTTAGCAACCATGCCATCTTCCCACGTGAGTGGGGGTCTAACAACCTCACCATATATTTCGTTTAGGCAACTGTATGGACAAACTCCAATATAATTCCAAGAGAGTCAAATAGAAGTCAGACTCAATCGATGGATATATATCCAAGAGTTGTACCTCTGTTTCAAAATGTAATCATCAAATCAAACAGATAGAAATCTATGAGCATGATTATTATGTGAAACAACTTGAACGGTACTAAAGACCAATGTTGAAGTGTCAATCAATTTATATCAACAACCAAAGGTTGGATTATCTAATTGATTGAACTACGCACAACCTGTGATATTTCAATTATATAAACAATATAAATGCGGAAAAGAAATAACACTGACACCAGAAATTTTGTTAATGAGGAAATCGCAAATGCAGAAAAACCCCAGACCTAGTCCAGATTTGAACACCACACTATATTAAGTCGTTACAGACACTAGCCTACTCCAAGTTAACTTCGGAATGTAGTTGAGCCCTAACTAATTTCACACTGATCAAGGTACAACTGCATTCCTTACGCCTCTGAATCCCAGCAGGACCTACGCACTTGATTTCCCTTAGTTGATCTCACCCAAAACTAAGAGTTGCTACGACCCAAAGTCGAAGACTTGATAAACTAATCTATATCAAACAGAAAAGTCTATTAAATAGATAAATCTGTCTCCCACATAAATACCTAAGAGTTTTGTTCCGTCTTTTGATAAATGAGGGTGAACGTGAACCAATTGATACACCGGACATATATTCCCGAAAAATAGTAATATCAATCACCTCACAATAATCTTAATCGTATGGTAGCGAAACAAGATATTGTGGAATCACAAACGATGAGACGGAGATGTTTGTGACTACTTTTTATCTTGCCTATCAGAGAATAAATCTCGAGCAAATCTTAGAGAAGATAGTACTCAATACGATAGGAAACAGAAAGATCAGAACACGCAACTACAGAGAAATAGTTGGGTATGGATTCACAATCCCAATGAAGTCTTCAAGTCGTTAACCTATAGGGTTTTGGAGAAAAAAAAACTAAGCTTAATGGAGAATCGACTCTAGTCGCAACTAGTATCACACAGAGGTGTGGGTATTAGGTTTCCCAGTTGCTAGAGTTTTCCCTTATATAGTCTTCAAATCAGGGTTTGTAATCAATGTTAACTTGGTAACAAACCATTCAATATTCACCGTTAGATGAAAACCCAATTAGACTCAAGCTAATATGAAACATTCTGAATCTACATCAAATGACTGTCTTAGACAAATCATGTTAGATGTTACCAGGTGATTTTCACATGATCATCTTTTGACTTTCTTCAAGAATATAAGATGAACTTGGTTAAAGAGAAAGCTTACCAACACATATTTCGAGAAATATGTAAGCGAGTTGAACTCAGCTTGAAATATCAAATGTGTATAATCGAAGTCTATATTGCTATACGAATTTTGTCTCAAATAGGAGATAGAGTAGATAGACTTTTGAGTGATAGATGAGTTCAAGTCTCCACATACCTTTTGTTGATGAAGTTCCACAAGCTCCCCTTAGTAGTTCTTCGTCTTCAATCGATGAAAGTCGTGAATTCTAATGCTCAACTACACATTCTATCCTAATCCGAGACTTAGCTATAAGTGGACTAGAAATCAAGGATTATAGTTTTGACAACTAAACTTGACAACAAGCTTGAGATAGCAACGCTTGCGAGTTTGACCGAGCAGTGCTCTAAAAATCTCCACCTTTGTCAATTTTAGTGACAAAACTATCAATACATATGGATTACAAAATAAATAAACTTTGTAGCTTCTCATCCGAATGCTTGATTTCCTTGGTTCTTCAACATTACTCGAAATCTTCGTCACTTCCAAGTACTCCAATGATTCTGAACGTGTTCATCTCAACATCATAGTTGTTGATGATCCGTAGCTATAATAATGTATAAAAACAAGATGTTTTCGTATTGTTATACAGTGGCATAGTATTATTACAGAACATCAAAGTTCAATTGTATCACAGCTTTGACAACAATAATATGGTGATATGTATCACTCCCCCTTAGTCAATACTTCATCTCACATGAAAACCACTCCTAAAAGAGAACATATCAACTTTCGTTCGATGATTTCACATAGTCGAAACTTAGTGTATTCACCAAGGAGTTTATAAATATACAAGATAAGTCCTACAATATTCCACAGCAGCACTCCCCACAAAGATTTGGAAATTCAGCACAAGTTCAATTAAGAACGTTCCCCCATAAAAATGTCATTCCCGGAAGAACAACAAGAACACCTTACTTTTACAAGAAAAGAAGGGTTTCTTTGGACATTAATAAATTGCATGAAACATGAATTTGTATCCAGAAAACTCAATTAAATTAACCACATGAGAACCCATGATTAATTTAATCGGAAATGCTCAACATAAGAGAACTTACAGAGCCGCACAGTACTTACACAAAGAAGTGGATCAGGGAAAGATCAATACTGCGGAATATTCGAAGATTCATTCTATTTTCATCAATATTTGCATAATGACATATAATAAACTTAATCTTTGCAATCAAAAGTTCATCCCATCTTCCATCAATATTTGCATAATGACATAATAGGCCTAACTTTTGACATATATGAGACAATCATAGTTCACGGACGCAAACACTCATATCCCATAATAATTTTTGCAATATATAAAACCAATAAGGATTAATACTGCAAAATCATCTTCCAAATAAACTTTAGAATTTAAATAAATAAATCTAAAAACATTGCAAGATGAAAATCGTCGGCCATAGCTATGTGTACTCACAATAATTGCTATTCCAAACCCTAGTTATCCTTCTCAAAAACAAAAATAAATTGTTATACGAAGTTTCCTAGACAAAGATATATAACTCCTAAGAAGAACAGAACTGAAGGTCTTCAGACATAATCAACAACCAGGGATCGAACATAAATAAGTTCATCAGTTGCTTTATTCAATTCGGTTTTTCAGAAATTCAAGATTCTTTGTTGCAATTTCAAGTTGTTCACGAACAACCCCAATATCTCGAAGAAGATTTCCCACCAATTGAGATAACATCTGAATTGGCAGATTCTTTTAATAATCAACTGTATGAGAGAAGGTTATGAAGAGAGGAATTTCGTGAAACTCAATAACTTTGATGCCTTCAACATTGTCTTTCTTTTTGCATCCATCCATTGTGCACACCGAAATCTCACAGGAGAATTTTTGACGTTACTAAACGAGTATATATCAGAGGAAGATCTCATGATATATATAAGATATTCATAGGGAAACCCTAGGGATACTCGTTTATGTTCGGTAATGAGCCAGGTGCACGTACACTTATGATTATGAACTAGGTTCAAAAGCACAATGGAGCCTAATTTAGAAGAAGTTTTTGATAAATATTAAAGACAAATTCTAAATATATTGATAGAGAATCTTAGCTTAAAAGCATAAGATAATAGTTGATAGACAACAAAACAACTGTCATTAGGAAGAAAAATGAGGGTTTTCAAACTGAGCAACAAAAATAATACTCTCAAGAGTTATTGATCAAAAATATTACAACTGTAATAATTAACTGGAGCAAGGTTCAATAATAACATGATCATTTTATTCTTAAGCGAAAAACAGATACCACAGAGACCACCTTGTCAAGAAGAAAAGCTTCTTGAGAATTATGAGCATCCTCACACAGTCTCAAAGAGGGTGCTCATTCGTAAGCAGTCAAGTTGTAGTTTGACAAGCATTTATCTCATCAAGGGTATTGATATTCTACCTTTTTCCTTCTTGACTAACATCAGAAAAGTCACAAGATTTTTCAGGAGAATTAATAAGAGGAGAACAAGAATTACCCGCTGCAGCAAATTTTCTCGCCTTCTTAATACTGCGTTTGAGTCTATTGATACTGGTATTGAGCTCCGAAACACGATTATTGATGTGAATCTAATCATGAACATACACTTTAGATTCAAGACTTTCCTTAGCAAAAACAAGGAATTTGAGATTTTCTTTCTCCTTAGATGACTTTTTCTTCACAAAGCAATTTAAAGAGTCATCGTCCATATGACATTCTTCCCTTTACAATTGTAAACGGATTTAGTGTCGTATTTACAACCAAGAATTGGCTCATCACAACACTTTTCTTGGTTGCCAACTAGACCTTTAACATTAGCATAATGAGAAGCAGGTTTGATTACTTCTCTATACATCCATACAAGAATGTTATGAAGTTTTTCATTCCATAGATGAAAACGACGTCTCCTTTACAAATGACTTTTGTTCCTACAATAATAACAATTGAAGGGAATGTTCTTGACTATTCTCATATGAGCTGTTTTTGAAGGTTGAATATTTTTGTTCTTAGGAACATTAGATGCTAAAGGTAATTTTTTACTTTTGTTATTAGTGAAGTTTTCACATAGGAAAGTGTCATTAGCACAGACAAAATTAATCTTACTAGTACTTGGAGCGTCTAATCCGTTAAAGCCCAGACCATGTGTATCACGATGTTCTTTACATGCTCCCAGCATAGTGGATAATTTTGTAGAGCTGGTATTAAATCTTTTCACAGTTTCTTCCAGTGATTTGACCTTATCACGAGCAGCAGCTCGATCACCTCCAATTGTTTTTCTCGAGAAATTGATTTTTCTCATCATTGAAACATTTTTGTTAAGAGTCATATCTTGCTTCACTTTCTGCAAGTCTTTCTTTCAACACAAAGAGATTTCGACGAAGATTATCACATTCAAAAAAATGTGAACGCACATCTTCTTCACGATCTTTAATAAGAGATTGTAAGAGTTAATATCCACAATCATATCCCTTAAAGAATTTTCTCAATTTCCAGTTTTCTAGACAGAGAGGAGTTAGAAATTCAGCCAAGCATTTTGTTAACTTGCTTTTGTTTATGATATGGTCGAAAATCTTGATATACTGTGAGACTGCCTCATCAACATTTTGTCCCTCATCTGAATCACTTTCATCTAAAATATCATCCAACTGTTCATCTAGTCTTTTTTCCTAGTTAAACTCAGTTTCAGACAATGGAGAAGACGTGAGAGATTTCTCAGGAGACACAAGGCTTTGCACCAAGTCATACTGTTTCTGAACTGGTGTTGCATTCCATAGAGTAAAATTGCTACAAACACATACTTATGAGGTTTTAAACGTGTTTGCCTGCTCTGATACCAATTTAAAAAGCGGTGGTCTAACAACCTCACCCAATATTTCGTTTAGTCAATTTGTATGGACAAACTCCAATATAATTCCAAGAGAATCAACTAGACAGTCAGACTCAATGAATGAAAATATATCCAAGAGTTGTATCTCTGTTTCACAATGTAATCAGCAAATCAAATAGATAGAAATCCGTGAGCCTGATTATTATGTGAAACAACTTGAACGATACCAAAGACTAATGTTCAAGTGTCAATCAATTTATATCAACAACAAAAGGTTGGATTATCCAATCAATTTGTTGTTGATGTAAATTGATTGAACTACGCACAACCTGTGATATTTCAATTATATAAACAAATATAATGCGGAAAAGAAATAACACAGACGCCAGAAATTTTGTTAACGAGGAAACCGCAAATGCAGAAAAATCCCGGGACCTAGTCCAGATTTGAACACCACACTGCATGTGACTACAGACACCGATCTGCTCCAAGTTAACTTCGGAATAAAATTTAGTTGAGCCCTAACCAATCTCATACTGATCAAGGTACAGTCGTGTTCCTTACGTCTTTGATCCCAGCAGGATACTACGCACTTGATTCCCTTAGCTGATCTCACCCACAACTAAGAGTTGCTGCACCCAAAGTCGAAGACTTGATAAACAAATCTGTATCACATAGAAAAGTCTATTGAATAGATAAACCTGTCTCCCACATATATACCTACGAGTTTTTGTTCAATCTTTTGATAAATCAAGGTGAACGGGAACCAATTGATAACCCGGACTTATATTCCCGAAGAACAACCTAGTAATATCAATCAACTCACAATAATCTTAATCGTATGGTAGCGAAACAAGATATTGTGGAATCGCAAACGATGACACGAAGATGTTTGTGACTACTTTTTATCTTGCCTATCGAAGAATAAATCTCGAGCAAATCTTAGTGAAGATAGTACTCAATACGATAGAAAACAACAAGATCAGAACACGCAACTACAGAGCAATAGTTAGGTCTGGCTTCACAATCCCAATGAAGTCTTCAAGTCGTTAACCTACAGGGTTTTGGAAAAAAAACTAAGGTTAAAGGAGAATCGACTCTAGTCGCAATTAGTATCACACAAGAGGTGTGGGGATTAGGTTTCCCAGTTGCAAAATTCTGCCTTATATAGTCTTCAAATCAGGGTTTGCAATCAATGTTACCTTGGTAACAAAGCATTCAATATTCACCGTTAGATGAAAACCCGATTAGACTCAAGCTAATATATTTCAACCGTTAGATCGATCTTAGATTGTTACACACAAATGAAAAGTGACTTCATTTAGATATGAGTAACCGTACCTAAAAGTGTGAAAATGCGGGGATCTAACAACCACACCCAACAATTAGTTTGGCATGAGAGGACTTACTCCAATGCACTTTCTAGAGAATTAACTAGACAGTCAGACTCAATCTAGAATAAAGTGTATCAAAGAGTTTAATATCTCTAACTCTTAATTCAATCCGCAATCAGCAAATAGAAATCTGCGAGCCCGATTGAATATAAGAGGAATAACTTGAACGGTACCAAAGACCAATGTTCAAGTGTCAATCAATGTAAATCAACAACCAAATGTTGGATATTCTAATTGATTGATCTTAACGCACAACCTGTGATATTTCAATTATATAACAAAATATAATGCGGAAAAAAAAATAACACAGACACCGGAATTTTGTTAACGAGGAAACCGCAAATGCAGAAAAACCCCGGGACCTAGTCCAGATTGAACACCACACTGTATTAAGCCGCTATGCACACTAGCCTATTACCAATTAACTTCTGATGGATTTGTAGTTGAACCCTAATCAATCTCACACTGATTCAAGGTACAGTTATGCTCCTTACGTCTCTGATCCTAGTAGGATACTACACACTTGATTCCCTTAGTTGATCTCACCCACAACCAATAGTTGCTACGACCCAAAGTCGAAGACTTGATAGACAAATCTGTCTCACACAGAAAAGTCTATAGGATTAAATAAGTCTGTCTCCCACAGATATACCCAAGAGTTTTTGTTCCATCTTTTGATAAATCAAGGTGAACATGAACCAATCGATAACCCGAACTTATATTCCCGAAGAACATCCTAGAATTATCAACCACCTCACAATAATCTTAATCGACTAGCGAAAGAAGATATTGTGGAATCACAAACGATAAGACGAAGTTGTTTGTGATTACTTTATATCTTCCCTATTGGAGATATAAAATCTCGAGTCAATTATTCTAATTGTACTCAAAACGATAGAAACATCAAGATCAGATCACGCGACTACAAGATAATAGTTGGGTTTGGCTTCACAATCCCAATGAAGTCTTTAAGTCGTTAACCTACAGGGTCTCGAGAAGAAACCTAAGGTTAAAAGAGAATCGACTCTAGTTATGCAACTACTAACACACATAAGGTGTGGGGATTAGGTTTCCCAGTTGCTAGAGTTCTCCTTTATATAGTTTTCAAATCAGGGTTTGCAACCTAAGTTACCTTGGTAACAAAGCATTCAATATTCACCGTTAGATGAAAAACCTGATTCTCCCAAGCTAATATCTTTCAACCGTTAGATCGAACTTAGCTTGTTACACACAAATGAAATGTACCCTCATTTAGGTTTATGTAACCGTACCTAAACGTGTACACCATGTTGGTTCACAAATAGTTAACCGAGGTTAGCCATATGATTACTCTCATATCAACCTTATTCATCTTAACAGCAACTAGTTCAAATGACTCAAATGAAACTAGTTAAAGAGTTGTTCAATTGCTATATTCTCATGCATTATACAAGAACACAATTGAAGCAAAATCGGTTTGATTCACTCGAATCAATACATGAACATTATAGCCACGGTTTTCAAAGAATGCATTCCTTATTGATAAATGTTTAGGTCCACGTACAACCAATTTTAGAAAAGTAACACACTTAAGTATGTGTACATGTATGTAATTAAGTAACCGGATTTGAGTCTGTTTTAGTTTTCAAACTCGGCAGAAATTCACGGACGTGAACTTTTCGCCAGTACGCGTACTTTAGGTAACCAGATGAGTTTGGTTTTGGTTTTCAAACTCAGCAGAAATTCACGGATGTGAACTTCCTCCAGTATGCGTAAGTGTACGCATACTAACCCCGTCTCCTACAACCTTTTTGTATACACACAAGTATGCATACTTTAGGCTCCCGGTTTTGGACTTATACACTAATGTGCGAACACACTATGCTTATATACAAAGATGGTTACAAGATTCTAAACTCTTTATTTCAATCATTGAAACATTCTTCAATAATGATAATAACCGTTTTCACACACTATTAGCATCAAAGCAATTTTCAAGATATTGAAATAATCATTATCGAAACATTCCAAGCTTACATCAAATGATTGTATCGAGATAAACCATGTAAGATGTTATTGGCAATTTTCTCATGATATAAGATGAACTTGGTCGCTTGAAAGCTTACCAACACATATTTCGAGAAATATGTAAGCGAGATATACTCAACTTGAAATCTCAAATGTGTATAGAGAAAACTATATCGTAACACGACTTATGTCTCAATATAGGAGATAGTAGAAATAGAATTTCCAAGTGATAGATGAGTTCAAGTCTCCACATACCTTTTGTCGAAGAAGTTCCACAAGCTCCCCTTAGTATTTCTTCGTCTTCAAATGATGAACTCCGTGAAAACTAATCTCAACTACACAATCTATGTCCTAGTCTGAGACATCTATAAATAGGCTAGAAATCAAGACTTATAGTTTTGATCACTAACATTAACAAAAATGCTTGAGATAACAACGCATGCGAGTTCGACCGAGCAGTGCTCTAACAATGTGTACACCTTGTTGGCTCAAAAATAGTTATCCAAAGTTAGCCATATGAACACTTTCATCTCAACTTATTCATCTTAACCATAACTAGTTCAAATGACTCAAATGAAACTAGTACTAGAGTTGTTTAATTGTTTATATTCTCATAGAAGTATACAAGACACAATTGAAGCAAAATCGATTTTGATTCACTCGAATCAATTCATGAACATTATAGCCACAATTTGCAAAAGATTGGATTCCATAATATATAAATGTATTAGTTCATGAACAAACCGATTTTAGAACATAACCTACTCAAGTATGCAAATTTGTACGCATACCTAAGTGGCCGGACTAAGTTTGGGTCCGCCATTATGCGAACGTGTACGCATACCTTCCAAACTCAGTTGAATTTCCCGGAACTGAACTTACGCCAGTACGCGTACGCGTACGCATACTAAGTTCCCAGACTTTCACTAAACCAACCAGTACGCATACGGGGTATGCATACTATGGGTCTCAGACTTGGAATAACTTTGTAGATGGGGCAAAACGATTTGCTGGTTTTTACGGAATTGAGGAGATGACCGTGCGGAGGAGACTCCCTGAACCGAGCAAAATGTTTAACCTCACACAGATGCACTGCAAGAAGGGAGTTCTTTGAATTCGAGAGATCAATCTGTAGTACTCCGGCCTAAACCAAGACAATGGTCGTTCCAGAGTAAATTCGGTCACAAGAGAGGATGGGTCGATCTGTAGGAGGGAAGCTGAGAAATGTGTGAGATCAATGGTGATCGAAGACTGTAGGTGTGTTGTGTATTCTGAAAATAAGATAAATTCTGAACAATTGAATTTGCTCTGTTGAGAGTTGGATTGTTAATCTCGTGTTGTCTGTTTGACGTGAGATTGTCCTTGTTTCAATCATGATTCAGAGATTTATTTATATTGCTAGAATTGAAAATACCACGATCTCATGAAGTGTGATAGTTGATGGGATCAAAGAATGGGGAAGTGGAAATCGCGTTAAAACGCTTGGTTGCTCAACGTGCATAGACTTGGTTGATTTTCCATCCACTACTTTGTTAACTCCTTCAACTGATTGCACGACTTGCTCACATTCTCATCGTGTGTATGAACACACGTGTCGTAGACCGCCAGACCAAAACCCTAGTTAATATCCCCCTATGTAACACGATTGATCTCGTGTGATTATGGAGTCTGCAAGGCAGACGTGTATTTAGTCAGTTGTTGACTTCATGGGACGATGAGTCCTTGTACTGTTGAGTCGAACGTGGTTTTGAAATGTTCTAAGACTCATGAATTGAACATGTCTGTTGAGACAGAGATATGATGTGTGAATAAGTTAACGTGAGATATTGCTCATTCGACGAATTGTTGAATATTGATAGTTGAACCAATATTCTGGTAGCATGACCAAATAAAATATTAAATCAGAATACTGGCAATTGAACCAAATATGATAAATAAAATGTTGATCACGGGATCAATGTAAAATTATTAGTGTTTGAATCGGAATTATGAACCTTGGACTCAAAACCCTAATTTGATCAATTGATGATTTATTGAAAATTAACCATGGAATGAAGGAGGGACCGGCTACATGGGATTATGGATAACCATGTAGCACCCAGATGCTCACGTGAGCAAATATCAAGGTCTCCTGAAGACCGATTGATTTGATGAAAGGATGATTAAATCTTTGGTTTTAATCATTCATTAAAATAATGCTCGCCCAACCTAAAGTGATAAAACCTAATTAATTATGAAGGTGTGAGGGACCGACCAAGGGATAATCGAACTGGCCCCGGGCAGTCATGGGATCAAATATTGATCGTCTTATGAAGTTCCAAGTTGTTTGGAAGAGTTTTGGACCTAATACGTGCAATTGTGCAAATTAGGTCAAATCATGAGAATACGTGAGACCGGCTTCTTGCAAGCCAAAAAGCCAACCTTGGTCGGTCAAGGTAACATGCTCACGTCACCAAAGTGTTCGTATCTCAGTTCTGAGAATTTGAATATTTTCAGATGTGCATTTGAGCAATCATTTGAGAAAATATGAAGAAATCAGGGTTTTTTGATGAAACCGTCAAAATCTTCATGAGATGAAGGAAAATAATAGAAAATGAGGGAATCATGAAGTGTGGGACTGGCTATAGTCAAGGCATGGCCGGTCGACCAAGGAGTTGGTCCCACACGTTTTTTCCCAAATTTTATAATATTTTCATGATTTTAGAGAAATATGATAAAACCAAAGAGTTTGTTGAAACCAAGGAATTTTTGTTGAAATCAAAGAGTTTCCATGAGATGAAGGAAACAAAAATATTAATAATAATAAAATAAGGGCGTGTGAGACCGGCTTGAGCATGGATGGCCGGCTAGGGCCCGGTCTCTTGAGTTTTTCCTTATTTTTATTTCAGGATTTGAAGGGATTTTCATAATTTTAAAAGAATTTTCATAATTTGAAGGAAATATCATGAAATCAAGGAATTTCATAAAATTAAGGAAATATAAAAGTAATAATAATAAAATAAGGGGTTTGTAGGAACGGCTAGGGCATGACCGGCCAGCTTGGGCCCGGTCCCACAAGTTTCCTTAATTTTATGTATTTTTGCGTATTTTCCCATAATTTTGAAGGAATTTCATAATTTGAAGGAAACATCATGAAATCAAGGAATTTCATGGGATTAAGGAAATACGAAAAATATAATAATAAGAAAATAGGGAGCGTGGGGCTAGCTAGAGCATGACCGGCTAGCTTGGGCCCGGTCCCACGATTTTTCCTAATTTTATATTATTTTTCATGAGATTAAGGAAAAATCATGAGATTAAGGAGTTTTCATGAGATTGGGGAAACAATAATAAAATAATGAGGAACCATGAGGTGTGGGGCCGGCTGGGATCAAGGCATGTCCGGTTGGCCAATAATCACGACCCCACAATATTTTCCTTAATTTTATATTATTTCTTTGGTGTGAGGGAAACACCATGAAACTGAGGAGTTTCCTCAAAACGAAAGATATTTGTTCAAGTGAAAGATTTTTCATGAACTCAGGGAAAATAATAAAAATATGATAAAAATATGAAACTGGCGTGGGATTGACCACGGCACGTCCGGCCAGTCAGTGTGCCCATGCTCCCAGCGCCTTGGTTAATTTTTAATTATTTATTGTTTTCCTCCCTATTTTGTATAGTTTCATCGTTTCGTCGTATTTTGAAATACTTGTTCGTATGGTGATTGTTAGTGCATCATCGTCGAGTACACTTGCACCATTTGAGTCGGGGCTTACTCGGAGGTAGCTCAGATGCCCGTGTGTTGAATATTTATTACTAACCAATGTAATTCTGCTGGGAAGAACCATAAATTGAAGTAATGAAATATTATGAAAATATTGAATATTTTCCAGGGATTCAGTTAATGAATCTATTGGTTCTGAGAATAATTATATAATGGCTCTATACTGATACGATCGTCTAGGAGCATTAATTATTCAGAAATTGAGTGATATGAGCTTGTTGAAGCGTCATATTTTCTTTCATATAGTCGGGAAAACATTGTTACATCCCGAAGACGTTATTGCTTTACACTAGC
>JAJJWW010009535.1:0-24859 GCA_023531295.1 Papaver armeniacum
AGCCCTTATCCAAAAACGTGGTGCTGTTATCGGTTGGTAAAATGGATGAACCAAACCCATAGACCCACACCTGCCGGATCCATGCCCGAGTCCGAACTCAATTTATAACTCTAAACCTAAATCGAGAGGAGGTTTTCTTCTTCTCTTCTTTCACTCATTTTTCACAGAGGAAGGAAGGAAAGCACCGCAAGCTGCTGCTGTGAATCGAGATGATGGCGATGACGCTACTGGCAGAGATGGTGGATGTTCGGGTTTGATTCATAGAGAAAAGAGGAAGAAGTTTGCAACGGTTTCTCTTGAAGAACAAGATGCGGATCCCGATTGAGTTACGTGAATGGTGGTTGAGCTTGATGGGTTCCGAGGTGGTGGACAAGAAATGGAATGGGTTTGTGGATTGAACATTGAGGTCGATGATGGTCTCTCAGTGAAGGAATTGAACCTAGAAGCAGCTAGTGGTGATTTTCAAGGGAACTGTAGTCGTGATGAAGGATTCAACAATGAAGAACGATGAGCTGGTTGTTTATAAAAGGGTTTGGCTATGAAATTCAGGTCAGGAAGGGAATATAGATGAGCTGTGTTGATGTGGATGTCGAGATTCAGAAGGGGATATGAAGACAAGGGAAATGGAAGAGGATCTGTGGCTACTCAGATGGGTCTTGGTGGTTACAGGGATAGAGAATAATGGATGCTGTGTTGATGTGGGTAAAGTGGAGAATGATTGGTGCTTGTTCAGTGACTGAAGTTTAGATAATTGTTAGGACAGGTTGAGTTCGATTTGGAGTTATTAGTGATGATTGTCATGGGTTAATTGAAGCTTACTGTGATGAAGAATAAGGAATGGATGTATGGAAAAGCTGCACTGCATCTGGTAGTACGCAGAGAGAAGAATGGTGGTGCTAGTTGAATCGGGTTTAGAGCTGAAAGCAAGTGTAATGTCGAGAGCCGGTGATGCATCTTGTCTTGTGGCTCGAGGGCAAGAAAATTTGGTGTCAGGCTATGGCTGGACTGGGAGAGCAGATGTTGCAGAACCTGGAGAGCCAGGAATGATGGCTTGAGATTGCAAGATGGAGCTGGTTGCAGGTCTTGAGGTGTTGGTGGTGCATAAAATGGTGATGAGCAAGGGTTATTGTGCCAAAACAAAACAACTAGGGTCTCTGTGGAGTGTTGGATGTATATAGATGTAGAGGCAAGCTGAAATTGAGCTAAGCTTAGATGAATGCTAGGTTTTGAGTGTGGCTGGTGGTGCATTGAGCCAAGAAGTTGAGAAGTGCAGGTGGCCTTGAGTTGACAGGAAGTGAGGCGAAGTTAATGGATGAATTAAAGGTGGTGAGACCTAGAGGGCGAGTTAAGGTGGGGCTCAATGGAAGGCGGGAGGTCGTTGTTGCGTCCACAACCAGGATATGCGGCTGATTGGTTGCTGTTCAAGAGATATCAGTGAGTGGCAGAGGGGTCTGTGGATTAATGGATGTTTTGGCAAAGATGTATGTTGTGGATGCAATGCAAAGGCGAGGTGGTTACAGGGAGGATATACTGAGATGAGAGAGAGTTGTCTTTGTCGGCTTTAGGTGGTGGCGCAAGGCTAGGTTTAGCGTGCACTATTGCCCGCAGCTGCGTATGGTTATGGGTTTGTTATGGTCTTGCTAAACTGAGTGCAGAATGACATGGCATGAGCTAAGTTGAAGTTGGATGAATATGAGATGGAAGAGGGATGAATCAAGTTGCATAAGTGAAGAAGGAATAGCCATGATGGTCGAGGCGTGAAGCACAATCATTGTGCAACAACAAGTACGGCAGAGCAATGCTAATGCCATGGCAACTTAGCCGAGTTAGCCCGGGTTAGTGGACTCAATGCGACTCGGTCTGACCCGATAATTCCTTGACTTTCCTTGACCGGTTGATGACGGTTGACTAACGGTTGACTAGTTTGACCGTTAGTCCTAACGGTGGGTGACGGAATATTAAAGTCGAATATTCTCTTGACGGAGAAATTTTGGTGGCAGCGGCGATGTTTTAGCCAAAGCGCCACAATCCCAGTTTTCAGCGAGCCAAAATTTTAATTTTCTATGGACTTCTCTCATGGGTGTGAAGACTTGGGCTAGGAATTGGATGGAGAATTGGACTCAAACTTGGAAAGAGAAGATGGAAGAAGAGAAAGACTTGAATTTGAAATTGAATGGCTAAAGGAAAAGGATTCTAATCCTTGGAAGAGTTGGAGAATATTGAAGCCTATAAACAGAGAAGTTTTCTACAACTTCTACACACCTTTCTACACACACAATTCTTTTCTTTTCTTATTCTTTGTGTAATTTCAAAAACATGAGTAGCTAAATTTCTTATTGATTGAGGATGAATTCCTAGTTCTTAACATGATTTGAGTTTTTGTTTTCAATTCTATCTTGAGATTTTTCACATGATTATCGATTGTTTTTACTAATAGGAGTGATCTTAAAGACATTCATGATTGATTGATAGATTGTTTGGAGTGCACGCTAAATTGATTTGTTAATTGATCTATATCTAGTATAAGTTAGGGAATACGACTCGTTTCTCGACACTTTACACAAGTAGAAAACACGAGACCTTGCGGAGGGATTAGTGGAGCAATTGTGTGTAGAAACAACGCTAGAAAGTGAACCAAGCGAACCAGGTTTAACTACTAGTACTAAACCTAAATTCATAAATCTTAATGCATTCGGGAATTACATCTTGTAAGCGGACCTCAAGGTGGTTCTTTTGAATAGAATCGATAACTAAAAGCGGACTGTTACTCGGTGAAATTAGGGATTTTGGGGCTAGCTAGGGACTGCTTTATCCTACGGTTGGTGATAATACCAGACTAATAACAAGTAGAAAAGAACATAACTTTAATCATTGTTTAGTAACGAAGGATTCCTTGATCTTCTCTCTCTTATTGCTTTCGTCTTTCAACTTTTGATTTTAATTGTTTTGTTTATTTTTATTTTGCTTTTTACATCCCCCTTTCGTGACAACTTTTACAACTAAGATCACTTGCTCCTCGGGGAGCGAACTTGACTTCCATTATATTATTTTTAATTGAGTGGAAATATTGAATTAATTTGATTACCTCGACACGCATCACCTCACACTTGGTTACAAGAAGACCGTTTGCTTAGAGTCTTGAAAGAGCACAAAGCGGCTATTGGGTGGACAATTGCGGACATCAAAGGCATTAGTCCATCCATGTGCATGCATAGGATTCTAATGGAAGAGAATTGAATCCGATGCGTGATGCTCAACGTCGACTTAATCCTCCCATGATGGGAGGTTGAAAAAAGAGATACTCAAATTGCTAAGTGTGGGGGTAATTTACCCAATTTCACGATAGCAAGGGGTTAGTCAGGTTCAAGTGGTGCCAAAGAAATAGGAGTCACGGTTGTTCGAAATCAAGACGATGAACTTGTTCCTACAAGAGTTCAAACCGGTTGGAGAGTGTGTATTGACTATAGAAAGCTTAATTCCGTAACCGGGCAAGGATCACTTTCCTTTACCTTTCATTGATCAAATGTTGGAGCGGTTAGCGGGGCACTCTTATTATTGCTTCTTGGATGGTTATTCGGGATACAATCAAATTGTTATTGCACCGGAGGACCAAGAGAAGACCACTTTCACTTGTCCGTTTGGAACTTTTGCATATAGACGGATGCCGTTTGGACTTTGCAATGCGCCCCGGCTACTTTTCAAAGATGCATGGTGAGTATATTCTCGGATTATGTGGAGCGCATCATCGAGGTATTTATGGATGACTTTAGTGTTTATGGCAATTCTTTTGATGGTTGTTTAAATAACCTTGAACTAATTCTTAAACGATGCATAGACACAAACCTTGTCCTTAATTGGGAGAAATGTCACTTTATGGTAAACCATGGCATAGTACTTGGTCACATTGTGTCCTCTCGAGGGCTCGAAGTGGACAAGTCAAAGATAGATTTAATAAGAAACTTACAATATCCCACTTCGGTGAGGGAAATCCGTTCTTTTCTTGGTCATTAGGTTTCTATAGGCGGTTTATCAAGGATTTCTCCAAAATCTCCATGCCGATGTGCAAGTTATTACAAAAGGAGGTACCTTTCGACTTCAACAAGGAATGCAAAGATGCTTTTGATAAATTAAAGGAGATGTTGACAAGTGCGCCAATTATCAAATCACCGGATTGGAATCTTCCATTTGAATTAATGTGTGATGCTAGTGATTATGCGGTTGGAGCCGTTTGGGTCAAAGGGTGGACAAGTTGTCCCATGTTATCTATTATGCATCTAGGACCCTTAATGATGCACAAATCAATTATTCTACCACGGAAAAGGAGTTATTGGCTATAGTTTTCGCATTGGAAAAGTTTCGATCATACTTGGTGGGTACTAAGGTTATTGTGTATTCCGATCATGCCGCACTAAGACACTTGATAAAGAAGAAAGAAGCTAAGCCAAGATTAATTCGGTGGATCCTATTGTTACAAGAGTTCGACATAGAAATTCGTGATAAGAGGGGTGTGGAGAATACCGTTGCGGATCATCTTAGTAGACTTGTTATGTCTCAAGAGGAACTTCCGTTACATGACCGCTTTCTAGGACGAACAACTTTTCTCCATGGACGAATCAACACCTTGGTATGCGGATATAGTGAATTACTTGGTGACAAGGAAAGTACCTAGTACAATGTCTAATTTCCAAAAGATGAAACTTAAGAAGGTAGCTAAGCAATATGTGTGGGATGAACCATACTTATGGAAATATGGCGTTGATCAAATAATGCGAAGGTGCGTGCCTAATTCCGAATTTCAATCCATTCTCTCCTTTTGCCACACTTTTGCTTGTGGTGGCCACTTTGGATCTAAGCGTACCGCTCTCAAAGTTCTCGAGAGTGGATTTTATTGGCCCACCTTGTTTGAAGATTCATATGTTTTTTGTAAATCGTGTGATAGATGTCAACGAACGGGCAATCTAGGTGCTCAAATCAAATGCCACTCACACCAATTCTCGCCGTTGAGATTTTTGATGTGTGGGGTATTGATTTTTATGGGCCCTTTGTCAACTCGAATGGGAATTTTTATATACTTCTTGCCGTTGATTATGTTTGAAATGGGTGGAAGCTAGAGCCACCAAGACTAATGACTCTCAAGTTGTTTGTGATTTTGTAAGGGAAAATATTTTCAATAGGCATGGAACACCAAGAGTGGTGATGCGATGGAGGCTCACATTTCAAGAAGGCTTTCCACGCTCTCCTCAAGAAGTACAACATAACACACAAAATTGGTACGCCTTATCATCCACAAACTAGTGGACAAGCGGAAATTTTCAAATCGTGAGATCAAGTCCATTCTTGAGAAAACGGTGAATACCACAAGGAAAGATTGGAGCTTTAAGCTCAATGATGCACTTTGGCGATAGAACGAGCGTTTAAGACACCGATTGGTATGTCTCCATATAGGTTGGTTTATGGAAAGGCTTGTCATCTTCCGGTTGAACTTGAACATAAGGCTTATTGGGCGATAAAGAAATTCAACATGGAGTATGATGAAGCGGGAAACAAAGAAAGTTACAACTACATGAGCTAGAGGAGATACGTAATGATGCTTACGAGAGTGCCCGGATTTACAAGGAAAAGACTAAGCTTTTTCATGACAAGATGATTTCGCGGAAAAGTTTTGTTGTGGGGCAAAAAGTTCTTTTATTTAATACTCGAATTTACGTTTATTTCCGGGAAAGCTTAAGTCGTTGGATGGGACCATTTGTTGTTACTAATGTTTATGCTCATGGTGCAATTGATATTGTTAGCGAAAAAAAAACAGGACAACAATTGAAAGTCAACGGCCATAGGTTAAAAGCCATATTATGAAAACTTTCCAACGGAGCATGTGGACGAATTGGACTTCAAGATGTACTCCTCCGGAGGAGTAATGTGCCGCAAGAGCTAAGTCGGGCCGTCGACTTTTAAAACAAGCGCTTTTTTAATGGGAGGCAACCCATCTGGGTTTTGTATTTCTTATCTTTTGCTTTTTGTTATTTCTTTTTCTTGTTTCTTATCATGTTAAAATTTCCCACCTTGACTTTACTAGGAGGATTCAATTACATTGAGGACAATGTCAGGTTTAAGTGTGGGGGAGTGGTTAAGCATGTTTTTAAAACAAAATTACAAAAAAATTTAAAAATTTAAAAAAAAAAAAAGTTTTACATAAAAATTCCAACTTTTAAAGATTTTAGAGTCACTAGCATACTTCTAGGTATGTTTACATAGAGATTTTGACCGACATAATTGAACTTGGAAATGTTAGAGAACTACATTCGGATTTCTAGTTTGTTTGAGTGTTAAAAATGGATTTAATCATAGGTGATGCGAATTTGGTGCGAGGAGAAGTGCGTTATTAGAGTTGTTGATCAATCATTAGTGGAGACTACCCGTATTCATATCATGAGAGGCACCGCTTCTTTAATTCTTCCATTTACTAAAGAGCTTCTTTTGAGTGTGTGTCACCATACGTTAATTCCGGTAGAATGGTGAGCTACCCAACCTCCCACAAATAAAAGCACTACTCTTTGATCTCTTGAGTGCTAATTTTTTCAATCATGAGGGTGACGTCCATAGATGAAAGCTTCCTTCTTGTAGTTCGATTTGCATTTAGCACCATTCTCTCTCGACAACAACGGATCCATAGAAACACATTCATCATCAACAAGGAGCGACATCAAAATCTACAAGGAAAGTTGGAAAAGTTTAAGGTTTACAAGCAACGGAATGAGAAAAAGAGCAAATTTCAAATACAAATAAAGCAACATACAAAGAGCGGAGTTTACATATAAGTTGAAGACTTACACTACAATGAGGTAATTTTATATTCAAGTATGAAGACTTATTCATAAAAAGCGAAGAAAATTAAAAGGTGAGAATTTTTGAAGTTTATGATTTCAAGACGATACAAGTTGTGAAGAATCAAGCGGTAAAATACTTCTCCCACGGCCATGGTTTATTTTGTATTTAATTTCTCTTGTTTTATCAAAAAAAAAAAAAAAAAAAAAAAAAAAAAAAAAAAAAAAAAAAAAAAAATATTGAAAAAGAAAAAACAAGAGAAATATTTTTTTTTTTAATGAGCCGGGAAAGGAAAATATATAAGGAAGTTTCAAGCTGACAAGGATATTTAAGGTAAAAGAGTACAAATTGTTAAGGATTTATGAAATTCAAGGGTTTATCATCCATAGTTGAAACCAAGACGAAGACCATGAAGATCAAGATAAGGAGCGGAAGACGTTTCTATTGGATGCCGTGAGAGTGGTGTTATCATAATTGGCGATCGGATGTGAAGGTGAGTAAGTAATCTCATCCTCGATAATAATGGTTGATTTCCTTTCGTAGAGATCGTCGGAGAAAAATGGTTTTTCAAAATGTTAAAAGATGTGGGTTTTTAAAATATTTCTAAGTTGTCCTTCCCACCATTCAACGTGTTCGTAGAATTCTCTCTTCATTCCTACCTGCACACATGTGAGAACCATAAAAAAGTCTGTCTTTTTGAGTGCAATTATCATAAAATCCATTTTGGTGAGGAGAATGAGGCGAAATGCTTATTGATCGTTTCTCAAACACGCGTTTCTCTCATTATGGTGTGGTTATTTCTCACTCAACATTTAAGAATGAGAATATGTTCTTTAGTATTTCTAACTTCTTAATATTAGCATGCGTAAACTCTATGTCCTCATAACTCTTTGGATGCTTGTGACGCTGAACGCTTTGAAGTTGTGAGTTTTTAGTTTGATTTGCTCGAGGACTAGCAAAGTCTAAGTGTGGGGGAATTTGATAGGTGTAGAATACACCTAATTTACTATCTAGTAGTTTATGCTTTCTTTGCTATTTTTCTTGTAAATTATGTATTTTACGCTTGTTTTGAGTTTTGTAGCTACTTTGGAGTCACACGGAGGAAAAGAAGAAGAAATCACCCAATTTGAGCAAAAAGGGCAAAAAGGTCATTTTACAGGCGATTGATATACTTTGAGCCCAGTAGTGGTTAAGGGGCTCTCATTTAGGTACCCCTTATCACTCAAAGAAAGGTGTTATTAACACTGGGTAGCCCTTATCCAGAGGATGGTTGTGCTGGGTAGCATCCAATTGGGTCAGTCCTAACCGTACCCAGATCCAAACCCGACCCGGATCCGTGTAATTAAAACCTAATCTGAAATCGAGAGAACCATCTCAATCATTTATTCCTATTCACTGAAACTAAAAGCAATGGCTAACTGCTTTGTGAGAAATCGAGAGAAGATTTGTGTAGAGTTCATTGATGGATTAATTTGCCGTGTTATTAAGCTCGGGGAGAGATCAATTAGGGTTCGATAGATCGAGAAAAAAAAAAGGATCGAGAGCTAAGAGATGAAGATGAGAAGCGATAAAGAGATTGAAACCAAGAACGAGATGGGTTTTTGATTGAAGGTTCAATTGGGAAATTGATGATGTCGATAGGTTTACGGACGAGAGATTGAGAGATTAGAGATGGGTTGAGTTTATGGATCCTGGTGAATCGATTCGGGGACTCGGAGAGAAGGAGTCGATCTTTGTTGAGTGCAATCGACAAAGAAGATGGATTTGATTTATGGGTTCTGTTGAGATGATTAATGACAGAAATCGATTGTGGTCTTGATTGAAGAAGAGGAGGTGGTTTCTTTGGAAGATGATTTAGGCTTGTGGTTGATTTAGCCATCTTGTTGGTTTTTTTTTTTGCACGAATGACAGAATCTTTGGTAGGAATGGCGGTGAGCGAGAATCTACATTTGGTGCCGTGCATGAGGACGATGTAAGAATTGGTCGTGGTTTGCGTATGATGGATGTCCGAGGGCTCAAGTGCGAGATGGATTGGAATTGCAAGTCAAGTGGCTTTGAGATAAAAAGGGAATGGTTCTAGTGCGATTCTTAATCTGATGGTGTTATGTTAGCAATGGTGTTGGTGGTGATTTGTACTTTTGTCACGGGAGGAAGAAGAGTTGAGGCTCTCAATTGATGATGGAATGCAAGTGGTCTTTGGTTTTGAGCTTTTGAGGCTAGTGCGGAGTCATGGTGGAAGTGCTGGTGCTTGAAGCTTTTGAGATGAAGGTGGTCTTTGTTGGGAGCCGTAGCTCGGGCTAGTAAAGGCGTTGAAGGTAGTAAGCCTAATGAGTGATTGGAGTGCACGAGGCAGGATGGTGCTCGGGGATACGTGGGTTATGTGAAGCTCGGGGAAGCTTGTGCTACCAAGCAGAGAAAGGTTATTGACAAGATGGCGAGACTATGCTCACGGTGGTCTTGCAATGTTGGTAGAATTGTGAAGATTGCAATGGAATGAAGTGCGGGGCTGTGATGGAGCTAATGTTAGTGTGGTCTTGGTGGTTTGAATGAAGGGCTATATGAACTGAAGTTGAGATGCCGATTAAAGAGGTTCTTTGCTTTGGGTTGAGCATCGGGTGTGATGGAGTTAGTGTAGCTAAAGTTGGGCTAGCTCGGACTTTGCAGCAATAAGCTTGAGATGGAGTTTTTATGGCGGAGAGAAGATGAGGCTATGATCTTTAATGAATTGGTGTTGTTTTGAATTCAAATGAGGACAGGGCGGGAAGAAGTGTTTTGCGGTGAGAGTTATGTGGTGGCTCGAGATGGACTTGCATGACTAATGCAGAGTTGAAGTGCGGGGAAGATCGCCAACATGGTCAAGCACAATCATTGTGCTACAACACGGCCTCGGCGAGCAATGCTTATTCCATGGCAACTCGGTAGAGTCAGCCCGATTAATGGACTCGAGATCTTGACTCAGTTACGACTCATGACCTAGACCTTGACCGTTGACTACCGGTTGACTAGTTGACTAGTTTGACCGTTAGTCCTAACGGAGGACCTGACGGAATATTCCGTCGAATATTCTCTTGACGAAATTTTGAGTGGCTTCGGCGTCGACGTTTTCCGCCAAATTAAAACCACAATCCCGGTTTTCCGCGAGCAAAAATTCCAATTTTCTATGGACTTCTCTCATGGGTGTGAAGACTTGGGCTAGGAATTGGATGGAGAATTGGACTCAAATTTGGAAAGAGAAGGTGAAGAGTTGAGAAAAGCTTGGAATTGGAAATTGAATTGCAAAAGGAAAATGATTCTAATCCTTAGAAGATTTGGAGAATGTTGAAGCCTATAAATAGAGAAGTTTTCTACAACTTCTACACACTCTCTACACACACAACACTTGTGTTTTTGCTTGCTTTTCTAAGATTTTTCTTTTAATTACTTGTGTGAATTTGAAAATTCTTCTTTTAATTATTATTATTTGTGTGAATTTCAAAAAACATGAGTAGCTAATTTTCTTATTGATTGAGGATGAATTCCTAGTTCTTAACATGATTTGAGTTTTTGTTTTCAAATTCTATCTTGAAGTTTTTCACATGATTATCGATTGTTTTTACTAATAGGAGTGATCTTAAAGACACTCATGATTGATTGATAGATTGTTTGGAGTGCACGCTAAATTGATTTGTTAATTGATCTATATCTAGTATAAGTTAGGGAATACGTAATCGTTCTCGACACTTTACACAAGTAGAAAACACGAGACCTTGGGAGGGATTAGTGGAGCAATGTGTGTAGAAACAACGCTAGAAAGTGAACCAAGCTTAACCGAGTTTAACTACTAGTACTAAACCTAAATTCATAAATCTTAATGCATTCCGGGAATTACATCTTGTAAGCGGACCTCAAGGTGGTTCTTTTGAATAGAATCGATAACTAAAGCGGACACATTACTCGGTGAAATTAGGGATTTTGGGGCTAGCTAAGCGGACCGCTTATCCTACGGTTGGTGATAATCATGACTAATAACAAGTAGAAAAGAACATAACTTTAATCATTGTTGTGCAACGAAGAAGGATTCCTTGATCTTTCTCTCTTATTGCTTTCATCTTTCAACTTTCGATTTCAATTGCTTTGTTTATTTTTTGTATTTTGCTTTTTACACCCCCCTTTCGTGACAACTTTTACAACTAAGATCACTTGATCCTCGTGGGAACGAACTTGACTTCCATTATATTATTTTTAATTGAGTGGAAATATTGAATTAATTTGATTGCACCTACGACACGCAGCAGTACATTATTTTCTTTTCCTTGCTCTTTTCATTCTCTTAGGCTAAAACTCTCTTGATGGCTCGCCCCTTGCATGGTTATGTACTATCATTAGCACGTACCGACGTTGGTTACTCCCTTTAGGAAAGAGTTTAAACTGACTTAGTTTGTTGCTTGTAAGAGCTGAGGTGGAGCTGCTTAGGGAGATAAGGACAACTAACGGGGCGGTACTCGTGTGTGGTTTGACGAGCGGTATGAGACGTATTCAATGGCTCAAAGGCACAAGCGTCCCGAGCGAGTGGCGTTCAAAAGTTCGGCGCGTGTTAGATGACGCTGTCTCCACTCGTCATGAGGCTGATTGGCTGTTTCAAGAATCCGCCATTATGATTATCGGATATTAATCGAGCGATAGCCGATCGTCGTGTTCATGGTACTCAACGATTTGGTTCCTCGTTTGCACGGGTGTGTATTAACTTTATGTGTTGTGTCTGCTCTCGTGCATCCTTCTGATAAGCAGGTGGAGTTAGCGCGGCTATTGGTGTTAAAGGATGAAGTGGGGGTTCGACAGACTCATAGGTTAATTAGCCTAGATAAGGCACGCAAGGCATGTGAAGAGCAGAATAAGACCCTTAATATGGCGCGTCAGACTCGTGCATCCGAGAGGATTATGCGTGAGGTGCATCAAGTACTTGGGGAAATGCAGAGTGCTTTATCCATGGCTACTGATGAGTGCTAAATAGTGCATATTTATACACCTTTTTATTGGCATTTTACTCATCTTTTGCGCTTAGAAATCAGATATTATCCCAGATTGTGTTTTCTTTGTTTTCAAGAATAAATATTTGTATTAATTAATTTTGTGTTTTTAGGCAATAAATAAAGCTCGAGAAACCGAGAGCCAAAGAGCGAAGAGGTGGAGTCGATCATCTATGGAGCAGATAGTCAAATCCCAAGACGCGTATCGGTCGCAACCCAACAAGGAAGACATGGGCTTGAGCTAGCCATGACCCGGATCGAGCCCGCTCACTCGAGCCATTGAGATCCCTCGGCTACATCCAACGGTCGCTCCGCCTAGCACATCAATGATTGATGCTCTCGCTCAACGTGACGAGAATCACCAGCTTATATCCTCAGCCGTTTAGAGCTTACCCGCTAGATCCTACGCTCGCTGAGGCCTCCTCATCGTCCGTCGCTACACCCGCCTCACACCAAAATTGCATACACCTATACCCCTCCATCGACCTAACCATTTCATCTTCACCTCTCTTTCTTCTTCCCTCTTCACCTCTGCAAAACCCATTCCCCCATTCCCAGACCAATTGGGCAGTAACCACCACCCTCTCCATCTCTCACTGACCACCCACCGCAGCATCGCCATCACCTCCTACTTGCTTCTATTTCACTCATAGCTTCTACCCCTAGAATCTAAGTGAGAAATAAAAGGAATTAGGGTTAGGGTTAGGGTTCACAGAGATGGAAGAGAAGAAGCACACATCAATCAAAAGACGAAGTGACAAGAGAGAGAGCGGATTCGAGTATGGGTTCGATTTATTTTTCATTTAATTTCTATTTTTAATTGAATTAGGGTTTGTATTTGGGATATGTGTGCATGTATAAATAGAAGAGGGATAAGACGATTTGAGGTATGCCTGGCAGGCTGTGAGCGTCACTCATAGTTTAATTTGTTCTAATGTTTTAGTTTGATTTTCCAGGGTGTGTTGAAACCCCTGATAATATGCTAAGTTATTCATTTTCTTGTTATTGTTCTTGTAAGCTTCATTGTTTGATTGAATTAGCTAGTTAAGTACATGACCCTGTGATGGAGTGTACTGTAAGAAGACACTCCCATACTAGGGGGAGTGTGTGAGATTAGCAAGACAATGTCATGGTGTTCATCCACGGGAATGAATCAAGACCATAATTAGGCTAGAACTGCCTTAGCATAAGGTCGGGTGGTGGATTCATCACCCTGGTATTACTTCTTTGCCTTAGTTTAGAGTCACTACAATTTCAGTTAAACTCGACAACCAACTTATAATTGTTACACCTCTAGGAATTGATTAAAGCCAAGCCTTAGAATCAACATAGCATCACAAGTCCTTGGGGGATCGACCATTACTTGCCGCGTCTCCGATAGACGCCGTGCACTTGCGGTATAACATGTAGGCTTAAAATTATACACCTTTAGAGGCCTATAAAATAAACCATCTTCCAGGCCTATCAAGTTTTTGGCGCCGCTGCCGGGGACTTGGCGTGTGCCCTGTGATTAATTGCTGCCTTTACTGAGTTCATTTCATCCCTGTAAATACTCACACTGCATTGTTATTTATAGTTTTTGTTAGTGTAACTTAACTTCTTTGTGTTATAACTTAGTGTAGCTTGTATTGCATATTGTCACTACCCTGTTCTCTTTTATTTTGCATCTTAGTGTTTCTTCCTTGTAAGCTCAGTTGTAGGATCAAGCTTATCAGTTGCATTTCAGTGCTACCACATCATCTGTGCATATTTGTAGTGTTTCTTGCTATTAGCTCGGTGAGCTTTGTCACTAGTTTACAAGGAAACTAAAGCAACACTGCCTAGTGTTGTAGCTTAGTGTACTTGTAAAGTTTAGTCCCATTCAGTCCATGATACTCTCAGTGCATATTGTAGCACTGAGAACTGAGTTTGACATTGAGCTGTTGCTTAGTCCCGTAGCATAGCCCGAGTTCGAGTGCTAAGCTCTGCGATTGTAACACTATAGCTCCTTTGCTTCAAATGTGCAAATCGAGAACTGGACTCCTTTTTTTGAGCTAACGGGTGCAATTGGAGCAGCTAAACCAACCCGTGGAAACCAAGGAAAAGCCCCGAGAACTTGATCTTGTCTTTCTTTGTGCAAACTATTAAGGTGAGCCAACCCCAGGGTGAGACAAGGAGCCGAGCACAGCCAACGTGGCTAAAGCAAGTTAGTATCATTCTCTAACTCTGTTCTGTGATTGATAAATGTATGGGTGACACTCCATGAATGCATGCTAAACATATTTGCTAGCTGAAATAGCTATGTCTCTGAGCTGAACTGTGTCAATTTGTGCATCTGTGCTTAGCTGCAAGCCCCTGAAGCTGCAAGCTGTAAGCCATAACTAGGATAGCCAACTTGTGATACCCTGTTGTATGTTCTGTGCTGGTTAGCATCAGCCCTATGCTCAGCTCCATCCCCGAAGTGTGAGCTTGACGTGACCCAGGAAGCATACCTCCGAGCCGTGCTCCAATCCCGTTGAGGACCCTGTTGAATGACCTGGTGCTAACCCTGTGAGCCCTGTATTGCCTTGTGTTCACCACCTTGCTAGCCCCCTGAAGCTGCAAGTGTTGGGTCACAACTTGGAAAGCCAAGTTAGCTGAGCATAACCCTTGCCTACCCTGAGCTCTGCCCAGTGCCTTGTGTGTGCTGTTAACCCCCTTGCATAGCCTGTTTAAAGCCTGCTAAGCTTGCCCTGCACAAGCTTGTCTTTGTCTTTGAGAGCTGCCAATTTCTTTGTGTCTTTGTGTTTCGTGAGTGCCAATCTGTGCCTTACAGTGTGCACACGGCCGGTGCTGAAGTTGCCAAACTCTGCACATAACTTGCCCTTGTGCCTCACCATTTAAACCACATAAACTGGGCTAGAACCAGTTTCACTGAGTCACACCATCTGGGCTGTTTAGGCTAAAACCACAAACTCCCTACGCACATAGCGAAGCCCAACTCTCGGATGAATTAAACAGCCAAGCCCATATCAACTGAGCTGTTGGGCTGTCTGCAAGCAAACTGAAGCCCACAACCACTAGGCCTTACTGTGCATCTGGGCTCTACTTCTGGGCTGTGCAGTTCACTGTGCTGGGCCGCTTCTACCTAACCTGGGCTCTGCTGCTGGGCTTAAACTAAACTAAGCCCACATCCATTGGGCTCTGCTCACATGACCTGAGCTCTACTCAAACCTGGGCTGTTAAAACAGCCAACCTACTGGGCTCTACTTCTGCCAACCCAAGCTGAGCTGTTGGGATGGAATCCAGTTCCTTTGGGCTGCAAACAACCAAATCCCAATAAACCAAAGAAGCCCACAAAAACCAAAATGAATCCCGTTTAAACCAAAACCCAATAAACCAAACTAGACTTTGAGTTCAATTTGAGTCGATAAATCATGTCAGGATTCAGTTCCAATTGGGGATACAAACAAATCAATTAGAGAGCTTGCTTACGGGCACGCTTCACAGTATGAACTCCCCACATACCATAGTGATTTTAGGGAATTTTATGAGCCTTCTCCGGGCCCTGACCTCACATACCCTAATCATTATGATCACATACATCATCCACCACAGGTTGAAAATGAACACTTTTCTCATACCCAGTCATCACTTTTAGATCAATTAGAAGCTCGATTATCTGCTTTAGAAAGGAAATCTGTCAAATCTAATTCCTCTAGGCAATATGAAATTTATGCATGTACCTTATGTGGTAACTTAGACCACCTACGAGAACTGTTATATTTTGCATAATTTTAGACAGTCTAGGGAAAACCATGATAATCCAATGTACGAAGTGTCTAGAAGTGACTATGCTGGCAACTATTGGGACCATAATCAACCTGCACACATGCATCATTCACCACAGTGGGGAGATGAACAATTTTATACTCCCCCATTATACTCCCCCAACTCCTAGTTTGCAATCAATAATGGAAACACTCATGGAGCAAAATGCTAGGCTTGAAATGAATACAATGCATGACCATCCATATAGCAACATGTATGAATTTCCCTTCTCTAGTGAACCTCATGCTCAACCATACAATGAATATCCATATGAGGAATGCATACCCACTAGTGAAGACTCTCCTTCAATAGAACAACTCAAAATGATTCTTCAAAGGAACTCGATTGAGTTACAAAATGATATGATTGAAAATAGTGTTTCTAATCTTACTCATGCAACTAACATTGAATATGAACCTAATCCAGGTAGATGAGTACACTAAAAATACTACATTTTTGAATGGAGAGATGAATTCTTGCTATGATGATGATGATGATGAATATGAAGAGCATGTGTATTTTGAAAATGTAGTAGAATCTTTAGGTTCGAGACATTAAGTGTCTCTTCCGTGAACCCCATGAATGATGCTTCTTCTAATATTCATATATGTGATGATGATGTGGAACCTGTGCAATTGTCCTGTGAAAATGAACATGATTTACCCTCTTCTGACTTTAGAAAAGTGTGTGATGGTACAAATGATTTTTTACAGGAAAATAACGTAGATGTACCTAACCTCTCTCCTAAGTCACAAATTGAAACTCCTCCACCAAACCTAGGTGTAGTTTGTAACAAAATTGCAAAACCAACTTTTCCGAAAATGCCTAATCTAGGCCTAGAGCTTTGTGCTTCCCAAGTCCTCTTGGACTATTTTGCATCAAAGTATAACACTCTTAAGGAGCCACGGTCGGAATGTGTATGTACTTCTGTTATTAGTAAAACTCATTTTGAGTTAGACCTTTTGCATGATGTACCGTTAAAATTGCAAGATTTTGTGCTTCCAAACACGCCCGTTCACAAGTTTAGGTTTGGGGGAAACTCATTCCCATATGCAGTCTTACTTGCACTCTCATGTTATATTTGTGTAAGGCTGTTGATGTTTGTATATATTTTCTATTGGGTTGATCCTCAACTCTTTAGACTGTTGGTTTATGGTGAATTTTCATTGTATATATCCAATAGGACTTGTTAAATTTTTTCTTTTCTTGAATTGGTTGAGTCTTCATGCGCATATATTATGCTAATCCGATATGATCTCCGTTGAGAATGTTGGATTCTAGCCTTGACTAAAGAAGCTCAACCTTGCTCCTATGACATCTAGGTAATCTCTTCCCTTTTCTCTTATCAAAGATAGTTCTCTCGGTATGTGACTGTTTAAATTTTTCTATATGTCGACACATTGAGGACAATGTTTGATTTAGGTTTGGGGGTGCATTTGCATTTAGAGTTTTTAGTCTTTTATTTTATCTTTTAATTTTACGAGGAAAAAAAAAAATCAAAACTTTTTGCAAATAAAAACCTCCAACTTTTAGAGATTTTAGAGTCACTAGCATGCTTCTAGCTATGTTTACATAGAGAGTTTTGACCGAAATAACAAAAAGTTAGAAGTCAGGAGAACACAATCGGGTTTCTTAGTTGATTAGAGCGTTAAAGTTGGATTTAACCATACTGGAGGGCTAATTAGGTGATGTTTAGATATTCGGTAGTAGAATTGCGATCACCCATAGTGGAGACTACCCATTTTACATCAAGTGAGGCACCAACCTTCATTTTTTTGCAACTTTCTAGAAAAGCTGTTAGAGTGTGTGTCACCGTACGTAAATTCCGGGTAGGAATGGTGAGCTACCCAACTTCTTGCAAAACTACTTTTGATCTCTTGAGTGCTAGTTTTTGTCAATCATGAGGGTGACGTCTAAAGATGAAAATCCTTCTAAATACCGATTTGTAGTTAGCATCACTCTCTCTCTCAATCAGCAAGACCCATAGAAACACATCATCGTCGGCAAACGGTGTGAGTTACTTCTTTTGCGCATCATCGAGAATATTGAAAAGAAAAATTGATATAGTCCAAGGTTTACGTGCAACAAATAAAGAAAAAAAAAACAAAGAAAAAAATAGGATGAGAATTAATAAAATTTATAAAATCAAGACAATACAAGTTGTGGAAAAATTGAGTGATAAAGTCCTTTGTCCATGGAGTTAGTTGTTTCATTATTTGTATTTTTATTTTCACTTATTATCAAAAAAAAAAAATCAAAAAAAAATCAAAAAAAATAAAAAATAATTGTAGTTTATTTTTGCTACCACCATGGTAAAGAAGAGTTCAAAAAGAAAAATCCAAACAACAAGGAAATTGAGTAGAAAAGTTAAAAATTGTCAAGTTTTGTGAAGTTTAGAAGTTCGTCATCAACATTTGAAGACCGAAGACCGAAGATTGAAGACGTTTTTATGGTTCCTATGAGAGATTGATGTTAATTGCCGATTGGGTGAGAAGTGAGTGAGTACTCCCACCCCTTGCGAATGGTTGATTTCCTTTCTTAGAGATCATCAGAAAAAGGTTCTTTTTGTCCACACTTACATGTGGAGTCTCCAGAAATTATTTGGAAGGTTATCCTTCTTACCTACAACGTGTGCGGGATTTCTCTCTTTACTCCTGCTGCACACATGAGAGACTAAAATCAATCTTTTTGAGTGCAATTATCATAAAACCCTAATGGTGAGGCAGAAGTTGAGGCTTATGATCACAATCGAATCGAATTCTTTCATATGGTATGGTTACTTCTCGCTCAACTCTTAAGGATGAGAATGCGTTCTTTAGTAGTTCTAACTTCATTACTAGCATGCAGAAACTCTATGTCCTCATAGCTCCTTGGATGCTTGAGACTCTTTTACACTCTGAAGTTGGAGAAGGTTTTGTGGAAACACCTCAGTAAACCCTCACGAGACTACAACTCGTCCACTAGGGACACCTAGGGGTTTAAAGGCTTAGTGCATACGCTAAATGCATTCGAGAGACCTCGACGGTGGTATAGTTAGGATTTCTTCATTTCTGTTTCACTTGAGGACAAGTAAAATTCAGGTTTGGGGGTATTTGATGAGTGCTAAATAGTGCATATTTATACACCTTTTTATTGGCATTTTACTCATCTTTTGCGCTTAGAAATCAGATATTATCCCAGTTCGTGTTTTCTTTGTTTTCAAGAATAAATATTTGTATTAATTAATTTTGTGTTTTTAGGCAATAAATAAAGCTCGGAGAAACTGAGGAGCCAAAGAGCGAAGAATTGGAGTCGATCATCTATGGAGCAGATAGCCAAAGCCCGCACGCGTATCAGTCGCAACCCAACAAGGAAGACATGGGCTTGAGCTAGCCATGACCCGGATCCGAGCCCGCTCACTCTGAGCCATTGAGATCCCTCAGCTACATCCAACGGTCGCTCCGCCTAGCACATCAATGATTGATGCTCTCGCTCAACAGCAGAATCACCAGCTTATATCCTCAGCCGTTTAGAGCTTACCTGCTAGATCCTACGCTCGCTGAGGCCTCCTCTCATCGTCCGTCGCTACACCCGCCTCACACCAAAATTGCATACACCTATACCCCTCCATCGACCTAACCATTTCATCTTCACCTTCTCTTTCTTCTTCCCTCTTCACCTCTGCAAAACCCATTCCCCCATTCCCCAGACCAACTCAAGAGAACCACCACCCTCTCCATCTCCTGCCTTGCCCACCTGCAACAGTCGCCATCACCTCCTACTTGCTTCTATTTCACTCATAGCTTCTACCCCTAGAAGCTAAGTGAGAAATAAAAGGAATTAGGTTAGGGTTAGGGTTCACAAATGGAAGAGAAGAAGCACACATCAATCAAAAGACGAAGTGACAAGAGAGAGAGCGGATTCAGAGTATGGGTTCGATTTATTTTTCATTTAATTTCTATTTTTAATTGAATTAGGGTTTGTATTTGGGATATGTGTGCATGTATAAATAGAAGAGGGATAAGACGATTTGAGGTATGCTGGGCAGCGTAGCGTCACTCATAGTTTAATTTGTTCTAATGTTTTAGTTTGATTTTCCAGGGTGTGTTGAAACCCCTGATAATATGCTAAGTTATTCATTTTCTTGTTATTGTTCTTGTAAGCTTCATTGTTTGATTGAATTAGCTAGTTAAGTACATGACCCCGTGTGATGGAGTGTCTTTAAAGAAGACACTCCATACTAGGGGGAGTGTGTGAGATTAGCAAGACAATGTCATGGTGTTCATCCCTGGAATGAATCAAGACCATAATTAGGCTAGGAACTGCCTTAGCATAAGGTCAGGTGGTGGATTCATCACCCTGGTATTACTTCTTTGCCTTAGTTTAGAGTCACTACAATTTCCAGTCGCTTCGACAACCAACTTATAATTGTTACACCTCTAGGAATTCAGTTGAAGCCAAGCCTTAGAATCAACATAGCACCACAAGTCCTTGTGGGATCGACCCGTACTTGCCGCGTCTCCGATAGACGCCGTGCACTTGCGGTATAACATGTAGGCTTAAAATTATACACCTTTAGAGGCCTATAAAATAAACCATCTTCCAGGCCTATCAGCTACTACTCAATATAATTGTTAGAGCACTGCTCGGTCGAACTCGCATGCGTTGCTATCTCAAGCATGTTTGTCAATGTTAGTGATCAAAACTATAAGTCTTGATTTCTAGTATACTATTAGCTAAGTCTTAGACTAGGATAAAAAGTGTAGTTGTGCTCAGACTCCATGGCGATCATCATACAAAGACGAAGAACTACTCAAGGAACTTGTGGAACTTCATCGACTAAAAGGTATGTGGAGACTTGAACTTATCTATCACTTTAAAAGTCTATCTCTATCTCCTATCTTGAGACAAAAGTCGTTTTGCTATATAGACTATGATTATACACATTTGCTATTTCGAGCCGAGTTTATCTCGCTTATCTATTTCTCGAAATATGTGTTGGTAAGCAGCTTTGGCCAAGTTCATCTTTACTAGTGACGAAAGTCATGTTAAGTTTCAATCACTTGAAAATGGCTTTGACGAAAAATGGTTTGTCAATAACAACTATAAAACGTACTCTAAGAATGTTTCAATGATTGAAATGAGAGTTTAGATTATATAACCATGGAAGGATATAAACATTGTGTGGTAACACATATGTGTGTAAGTCCTTATTCCTTGAACCAAACTATGCGTACTTTGCTGCTCAGGAAAACGGAACTAAGTCCGCGTACCAAGTCCGTCTTGTCGGAAGTTCTCATCTCGAGAAATTCTGCTGGAATTTGTAAACTAAAAACAAACTTATTCCAGGTACTTAAGTCCGCGACTTAAGTTGGTTATTTTCTAAAAACGATTATTTGTGAACTTACACTTATATAAACTAAGGAATGCATAATTGCAAGCCGTGGCTATAAAGTTCATGAATCGATTCGAGTGAATCAAATCATTTTTGTTTCAATTGTGTCTATTATAAAGATCTAAGCAATTGAACAACTCTCTTACTAGTTCATTTGAGTCATTGGAACTAGTTATGGTAAAGAAGAATATGGTTGATATGAAAGTGCTCATATGGCTAACCATTTGGTTAATTCATGTTGAACCAACTAAATGTACATGTTTGGGCACAGTTACACAAACCTAAAAACGTGCATTTCATTTGTGTGTAACAAGCTAAGTTTCGATCTAACGGTTGAAAGATACTAGCTTGAATCTAATCGGGTTTTCATCTAACGGTGAATATTGAATGCTTTGTTACCAAGGTAACTTAGATTGCAAACCACGATTTGAAACACTATATAAAGGAGAACTCTAGCAACTAGGAAACCTAATCCCCACCTCCTGTGTGATACTAGTTGTATAAGCTAGAGTCGATTCTCCTTTAACTTTAGGTTTCTATCGAGACCACGTAGGTTAACGACTTGAAGACTTCATTGGGATTGTGAAGCAAAGATCGATCTTGCTTTCGTAGTTGTGTGATCTGATCTTGTTGTTTCTATCGTACTAAGTACAATCGTAAAGATTGGCTTGAGATTGATTTCTACGATAGGCAAGATATAAAAGAAGTCACAAACATCTTCATCTCATCGTTCGTGATTCCAATATCTTCTTTCGCTAGTCGATTAAGATTATTGTGAGGTGATTGATAATACTAGGCTGTTCTTCGGGGAATATAAGTCCGGGTTATCAATTGGTTCCTATTCACCTTGATTTATCAAAAGACGGAACAAAACTTGTAGGTATTTACGTGGGAGACAGATTTATCTATTACCGTAGACTTTGTGTGATAAAAATTTGTTTATTAAAGTCTTGACTTTGGGTCGTAGCAACTCTTAGTTGTGGGTGAGATCAGCTAAGGGAATCAAGTGCGTAGTACCTTCTTTGGGATCGGAGACGTAAGGAGCGCAACATGTACCTTGGATCAGTGTGAGATTGATTGGGGTTCAACTCTGATCCAGACCGAAGTTAGTTTATAGTAGGCTAGTGTATGCATGGCGGCTTAATACAGTGTGTGTTTAATCTGGACTAGGTCCCGGGGTTTTTCTGTATTTGTGGTTTCCTCATTAACAAAACTTTTGGTGTCTGTGTTTTTATTTTCCGCATTATATTTTGTTATATAATTGAAATATCACAGGTTGTACGTTGAATCAATCAATTGGGAAATCCAACCTTTGGTTGTTGATTGAAATTGATTGATCCGTGAACATTGGTCTTTGGTACCGGTCAAGTAATTTCTCTTGTATTCAATTAGACTCTTGATTTCTATTTGCTTGAGTAAATATTGAATCGAGAAGAGAGATACAACTCTTTGATATACTTTTATTAAGATTGAGTCCCGATTTGTCTAGTTGATTCTCTTAAAAGTATATTGGAGTTCCATACAGATAGATTGCTAATCGAAATATTGGGTGTGGTTTTTGTACCCCCGTTTTTTCAATTCTGATGATGCAGTATGTGGACCAAGACATTACACATTGTCGTATGTTCATGGCTGGACAATCCACGATTTTTTTGAATATTTGAATTTATGGTATTTATGAAAGTATTTTGGATTTCGTGGAGTGTTGTTTCGGAAATTGTGCTCGTTCGGGTATATATATGTTAATTTTAATCTTACTTTGTACTGAATTTGTGTGTTAGATAATCCTGCTTTAACGTGTATATTCTACATAGCCAGTTTTGATGGCGCATCGTGTGCGACTAGCGTTAGAGATTAGGCATCTATATCGGCTATTGGATGTATTACATATTGCGCGTGATACGTTCAGTATAGAAAAACTCTTATTGGCATGACCAGCTGACAGATGCTGATCGACGGGTAATGGAAACGCGTAGCAAAGGTAGATTACCAGAAATGGTGTTGCTTGAACATCGCGACGATTGTCGCGAGCGGCGTTTGACGACTCATTTTCAATATATTGGGGCAGAACGGTCCATAGAGTCCGTCAGAGTAGCACTTGGTGATTGTTATGAAGCTCTTCGTGCGCTTCTCTAAATTTTTTTTAATATGTAAATGTGTCCAAGGGTTATGAGAAAATTATTATGGCTCAACTGGTTGGTGAATTAGCTGTGTTGCTAAAACGGTGCAAGTTGGAGCTGCTTCAAGCTACTATGGCCGGGAGTGCTCGACTTATGCAGGAATGTGAAGATAGGTTTGATGCTAGTCAGGCGCAATATTTCCAGGCAATGGACCTGTATGCGGACCGATTGGGTGCTCATCAAATTGCACCCTCAGTATAAACCTCCAGTGCTTCTGCTGAAGCTCTAGAATTATTTGTTAATGCCCGTTCGTTAATGGAGTGTCGAGAATGCGAACTAGCCATTGCGAGCGGACGGGAGTGGAAACGTGCGTTAAAATCTGATTGTCACAAATCGAGTAGTAGTCTTATGTAATGGCATAGGCGCATGTTTTGTTTATTCTCGGCGATTGTATGATATTTTCCTTTGATGCTCTGGTTCGAATCGTGTGTTCTCTGTAAAATAACTCTACGCTCAATGTTTTGAAAGCGGGAGAGTGGACCTTTCTTGTGTTGTGATTTGGTCATACTCGAAACTCTTTATATATTGGATGTACTTGAGACCTGGTCATCCTTGGAATTTATGTGTCATTTTACGCGTACAACGTTATCGTGTTCGGGACTATTCCATAGTTTTGAGTCCTGGTTTGGAACTTAGATTTGCCCGAGATCATTTATCATTCTAAGGTTATACTCGGAGCCTAACCATACTTGCGGTTCCTTCTATTGTGCACTTCATTGGTCGTACACGTAATTTAACCAGACTTGGGGCTATAATGCACTTCATTGGTCATGCACGGATCTTAGCCAGACTCGGGGCTATAGTGCACTTCATTGGCCATGCACGGAACTGATAGGTGTCTAAACACCTAAATTTATTATATATTGATTATACTTTCTTTGTTATTTTTCGTGTAACTTATGTATCTTATGTGTGCTTTTGAGTATACAGGTGTTTGGAGTCATTCTGAACGAAAGAAGAAAAAATCGCCAGTAATTTCACAAAAAGCGTAAAAGGAAAAAATTGTCATTTCACAAGGCGAGTGCTATCCGGGCATCCGCGGGTTAAGGGGATATTACTCGGGTGGCTTGTATCCATTCTTCTGGGGTGCAAATAGAGCGTCCCAATGTTAATGACCTCATTTTGGCCGAGAAGGAAGAACTAGGGTTCATTTTCCCCTTTCTTTCTTCTCTCCTTTATTTCTTACAGCTATTAGGAGATCTTTCTTGAGACTCGATGTGGTGGATCTGTGAGAAGAATCGAGAGAATGGGCTCTTGTGATTTCCAAGTTTGGCTGAGAATTGCGGCCACTGAGCAGGATAATTAGAAGAAGGTTGTCATTGGGTATTCTTGTGAACTAGATGGAGAGATTCGGGCGAGACTTAAATAACAACGAGTTTCTTGTTGCGATTGATGGAAGAAGAATTCTTTGCTCGAGTTGAGGGAAGAAATTGAGGTTGTTGTTGACAGAAAACAATGATGGGTTCGAATTGTGGGTTGTATGTGGCTAATTTGAATCTGAGATCGATTAAATGGTGTCTCTTTGAAATAAATCGTGTTGAGATGATGAAGAGTGAAGTAAGGGTTTTGATGGAAGTCTCTGTCGAGATGAGGATAGTAATGTTTTGAAACATAACCAAAGGAACAAGACAAAGGAGTCATGGATGAAAGTGATGGGTCTGTGATTGTTCGATTGAGGAGTGTTGATG
>JAJJWW010009536.1:0-53671 GCA_023531295.1 Papaver armeniacum
ATCGGGTTGTTAGTCAGGTCATCACACAACCAGATGATTCAAATATACAAGAAGAAGAGAAACCAACTAGTTTATGAATCGGCCGAGAATAATTAAACAATATTATAACACCCATAGGCCATAGAGAAACCGAAAGGAGTGTCCGAGACAAAGATGTTATGATAGCAAAAAAAAAATGAGTAAAAGGTGAATAGTACAACATCTTCCATGATGGTTCATCGTTGGTGTAGTTCTATGCTGCCCCAATTAGATGTAAGTGGTGCTGCAATTTTCGGACAAGGATCCTGCAACTTTGTTACCTAATTAGTCTGACAATATATATCACATCTGGCTTTGGATATTGGTGGATCTAACATCTGCAATACATGGCTTTAGTAGATAATAAGCAAAAAAACTACTCCAGATGAGACACTGCAAGGAGTTTCTAATGATAACATAAATGAGCCATGAAGTTTGAATCTTGGAAGATGAGTTCTAACAATGTATCCAATCCAAGCAGCTTCAGCGTAGTGATTTCACCGGAATAATTTGTACAGATTGACCAAAAGGATTTATTCCAATGGTCACGATCTTTTATCACAGATACCTTGCCAGCCTGTCTCAGCTGTACGGACAATTCATTTATTATTATGTTGATTTTACTACTTAGAGTCACATGTATTGTGTGTTGGTCATTGTGTCTATATAAAGGACTAAGTCATGTACTTCTTCTTTAACATTCATAATCAATACAATCCCTTTTATTACATGGTATCAGATCCTACAGAAAATCTAGCTATTGCTACACCATATATTGCCACACCTTCAATATAGGTGTTGCAAAAGCAATTTCTAGTCACGGTACTTTTTCATCTGCAGCTAAAAGCTATAATTAACTGCTGCAAAATAAAAATTTTGCCGCACAACTGTAGTAACAATATGAAAAGAGTGTGGCAAAAAAGTATAATCTCTTGCTGCAGCAATAAAGATTGGGTGCAACAATAGACTTCTTGCTACATAGGTTATCGTGACACTAGTAAGGGTTTATGCCATAACCATTGGATGCTGCAATATATGAAGTTTCTTGTAGTGAGATACCAAAGGGGAATCATCAACTTCCTTCGATCCTTTCAAACGCCATTAAACCTGCAACTTTTTTCACAATGACAAGAACAACACAAGATCAACACGCATCTTCCGTTGTACCGCAACAACATCAGTTATAGAATCATATTGTTTTTCCACCTTTACCTTCTCCACATAGAGCTTCACAACCTGTGATCTCTTCACAACCATCAACTTCTTCTCAACCACCACCAACACAACCATCATCTTCATCTACACAACCTTCTCAAACACTATCATCACCTGTTACTACTCAAAGATCTCCTTCGTTTCTTCATCACACACCAATACAAATTGGGTGAAATACAGATGTACCCCTGTTTTTTTGTGCGCATACAGATGTACCCCATTTTTTTAACTTTTACAGATGTACCCCTATTTTGACCGTTTTTTTTTTTAAAAACGGCTAACGGAAAGTTATCCTCTATGTGTACAGTTAAGTCCACTAAAAAGACTGTTGAGTCCTTCACATCAATGAGTTCATTCGTTCGTTATCTGCACAAATCACCGATTTCATTTGTTAACTTAGATCTGTCCATCTCCTAACTTTGATATATACCAACATCATACCCAATAAGCTCAACTAAAGTTCCATCCGCAGTAACAATACGTTCAATCCGTCTCAAACTTGGTCACAACGACACCTTCCATCTGAAGAAGCATCTCAACCAACAACACTGGCATTTGAGATAGAGACAAGGATCGCCTATTTGGAAGAAGAATTGAAAGTTGTAAAAGGATATTTTAGATTCTGAACTGGAAGCTATGTCCTTGGGATTGAATTCAGCGAACATAGAAAAAGAGGCGATGCAAGATGACTTATTCAGTATGGTAAGATTTTTAGGTTCTTTCTCCGATTTTATAAACTATATTGTGTTCATTAGTTTGTAGATAAATAATCGTCCAAGCAGTTAACACATTTATTTTATTGCAGAGAGATAGATTGTAACAACATGGAAATAACTATAAGCCTAATGTTGAAAGAAAAAGAAGGGTTGGAAGTTAAGAATTTCAATGCATACAGGTTATTGGGTTGGGTCGGTTATTGGGTTTATTACATTATATTACACTACCAATGCATACATGTAACTTTCGAAAGTAAAAATTATTATTCATTATTGTTCTGATGGTTTTATTGGTTTCAGTTTGAAGCCTTATTCCTTATTCTAAAACGCATTATCAATACGCTAAGTATACATGCATTTCCCAACAGAAAGTGCTGCAGCATTCAGAGCTGATCGGGTTGTTAGTCAGGTCATCACACAACCAGATGATTCAAATATACAAGAAGAAGAGAAACCAACTAGTTTATGAATCGGCCGAGAATAATTAAACAATATTATAACACCCATAGGACATAGAGATACCGAAAGGAGTGTCCGAGACAAAGATGTTATGATAACAAAATAAAAATGAGTAAAAGGTGAATAGTACAACATCTTCCATGATGGTTCATCGTTGGTGTAGTTCTATGCTGCCCCAATTAGATGTAAGTGGTGCTGCAATTTTCGGACAAGGATCCTGGAACTTTGTTACCTAATTAGTCTGAAAATATATATCACATCTGGCTTTGGATATTGGTGGATCTAACATCCGCAATACATGGCTTTAGTAGATAATAAGCAAAAAAACTACTCCGGATGAGACACCGCAAGGAGTTTCTAATGATAACATAAATGAGCCATGAAGTTTTTTGAAGATGAGTTCTAACAATGTATCCAATTTGTTGATTTTGTGAATAATTTGTACAGATTGACCAAATGATTTACAATGGTCACGATCTTTTATTTTAACTTTTCTGTGGACATACGGACAATTCATTTATTGTACCCTGTTGATTTTACTTTGAGTCACGTTTTTTTGTTTAAAATGGCTAAGTCATGTACTTCTTCTTTAACAAAGTTATCCTCCATGGATGTACGGAAAATCTAGCTAAGTCCACTAAAAAGACCTTCAATATAGGAGTCCTTCACATCAATGAGTTCATTAAAAGCTATAATTATCCAAAATACAACTCACCGATTTCATTTGTTAACTTAGATCTGTCCATCTCCTAACTTTGATATATACCAACATCAGACCCAATAAGCTCAACTAAAGTTCCATCCGCAGTAACAATACGTTCAATCCGTCTCAAACTTGGTCACAACGACACCTTCCATCTGAAGAAGCATCTCAACCAACAACACTGGCATTTGAGATAGAGACAAGGATCGTCTCTTTGGAAGAAGAATTGAAAGTTGTAAAAGGATATTTTAGATTCTGAACTGGAAGCTATGTCCTTGGGATTGAATTCAGCGAACATAGAAAAACAGGCGATGCAAGATGACTTATGCAGTATGGTAAGCTTTTTAGGTTCTTTCTCCGATTTTATAAACTATATTGTGTTCATTAGTTTGTAGATACAGAATCGTCCAAGCAGTTAACACATTTATTTTATTGCAGAGAGATAGATTGTAACAAAATGGAAATAACTATCACCTAATGTTGAAAGAAAAAGAAGGGTTGGCAAGTTAAGAATTTCAATGCATACAGGTGTTGATGGTGGTTTTTAAACAAAGGGTAAAATCGTAAAACCCCAAATAACCTAATGTCACCGGTGACACATTTATTAGAACATTTAATGCATATAGTCAGTAATTAATAGGGGGTATTTTTTTCAAATTAGGTTACAACGAACAAAACCCTAATTCCTCCGTGCCAATGGCAAATCATGCCGACCACACCTAGCCAAAGCTAGCCGCACCTCTCGTGCCAATGGCAAATCATGCCACCACACCAAAACGCGCCAAAGCATGCCAACTATGCTGGCCGCACCTCCGTGCCAATGGCAAATCATGCCAACCACCTAGCCTAAGCTAGCAGCACCTCTCGTGCCAATGGCAAATCATGAACATCAAACGCGCCAAAACATGCCGACCACCTAGCCCACTCCGTGCCAATTAGAAATCATGACACCACACTAGCCCAAGCTAGCGCACCTCTCGTGCCAATGGCAAATCATGCCGACCCACATCAAAACGCGCCAAAGCATGCCAACAATCTTAGCCGCACCTCCGTGCCAATGGCAAATCATGCCAGCCACACCTAGCCCAAGCTAGCCGCGCCATGCCAAACACACTCTTCCTTGGCCCTAGCCATGCTAGTCACACCAAACGCGCCAAGGCATGCCAACCATGCTAGCCGCACCTCCGTGCCAATGGCAAATCATGCTAGCCACACTTAGCCCGAGCTAGCCGCGCCATGCCAAACGCACTCGCCTTGGCCCTAGCTACGCCGGGTCACGCCACGCCAAGCCAAGCACTCGCCTTGGCCCTAGCTACGCTAGCCACGCCATGCCAAAATGGTGCCCGCGCCTAGGTTTGCAAACCATGCAACCTAGGCCAAATTGGCCACGCATGCCATTGGCACATGCCAACACGCTCGCTGGTAACTTTTCCTACCAGGACGCGACCCAAATTGGCCACGCATGCCATTGGCACATGCAAACACGCTCGCTGGTAGCTTTTCCTACCAGGACGCGACCCAAATTGGCCACGCATGCCATTGGCACATGCCAACACGCTCGCTGGTAAATTTTCCTATTAGACGCATTGGCACATGCCAACAAATTGGCCACGCATGCCATTGGCACATGCCCAACACGCATTTGGTAGCTTTTCCTACAAGGACGCGACCCAAATTGGCCACACATGCCATTGGCACATGCCAACACGCTCGCTGGTAGCTTTTTCCTACCAGGACGCGACCCAAATTGGCCACGCATGCCATTGGCACATGCCAACACGCTCGCTGGTAGCTTTTCCTACCAGGACGCGACCCAAATTGGCCATGTATGCCATTGGCTCATGCCAACACGCTCGCTGGTAGCTTTTCTTACCATGCAATGGCCCTAATGGCCGAGCATGCCATTGGCACATGCCAACACGCATCGCTTGTAGCTTTTCCTACCAGGACGCGACCCAAATTGGCCACACATGCCATTGGCACATGCCAACACGCTCGCTGGTAGCTTTTCCTACTAGGATGCGACCCAAATTGGCCACGCATGCCATTGGCACATGCCAACACGCATCGTTGGTAGCTTTTCATACCAGGCCGTGACCCAAATTGGCCACGCATGCCATTGGCACATGCCAACACGCATCACTGGTAGCTTTTCTTACCAGGTGTTGATGGTGGTTTTTAAACAAGGGGTAAAATCGTAAAACCCCATGACCTAGTGTTACCCGCAACACATTTAACTAAGAGCATTTAACTCAGGTGTAAATAATTAATAGGGGTATTTTTTTCAAAAATACCAGATTAGGGTTTTTGACACAGAACCCTAATTCCAAAACCAAGCCGCACACTGCGTACCATGGCAACAATGCCAAACCAAGCCGCACACTGCGCACCATGGCAACAATGCCAAACCAAGCCGCACACTGCGCACCATGGCAACAATGCCAAACCAATCCGCCCACTGCGCACCATGGCAACAATGCCAAACCAAGCCGCACACTGCGCACCATGGCAACAATGCCAAACCAAGCCGCACGCACCATGGCAACAATGCGAAACCAAGCCGCTTTCGCTCACCATGGCAACAATGCCAAACCAAGCCGCACACTCGCGCACCATGGCAACAATGCGAAACTAAGCCGCACACACTGCGCACCATGGCAACAATGCCAAACCAAACCGCACATCGCGCACCATGGCAACAATGCCAAACCAAGCCGCACAATCGCGCACCATGACAACAATGCCAAACCAAGCCGCACACTGCACACCATGGCAGCGACGCTAAAACCAAACTACATATCGCACTCATTGGCAACCATACCAAACTAAGCCGCTATGCCATTGGCACATGCCAAATATAGCGCCCTAGGCTTGCAAAACGTGCAACTAGGTCAACATGGCCGTACGTGCCATTGTCACATGCCAACACGTACCACAAGCCATATTTCCAAGCCGCTATGCCATTGGCGCATGCCAAATATAGCGCCCTAGGCTTGCAAAACGTGCAACTAGGTCAACATGGCCGTACGTGCCATTGACACATGCCAACACGCACCACAAGCCATATTTCCAAGTCGCTATGCCATTGGCACATGCCAAATATAGCGCCCTAGGCTTGCAAACCATGCAACCTAGGCCAAGTCGGCCACGCATGCCATTGGCACATGCCAACATGCTCGCCGGTAGCTTTTCCTACCAAAGCCACGGCCCTAATGGCCACGCATGCCATTGGCACATGCCAACATGCTCGCTGGTAGCTTTTCCTACCAAGGCCACGGCCCTAATGGCCACGCTTGCCAATGGCCAACATGCTCGCTGGTAGCTTTTCCTACCAAAGCCACGGCCCTAATGGCCACACATGCCATTGGCACATGCCAACATGCTCGCTGGTAGCTTTTCCTACCAAGGCCACGGCCCTAATGGTCGCGCATGCCATTGGCACATGCCAACATGCTCGCTGGTAGCTTTTCATACCAAAGCCACGGCCCTAATGGCCACGCATGCCATTGGCACATGCCAACATGCTCGCTGGTAGCTTTTCTTACCAAGGCCACGGCCCTAATGGCCACGCATGCCATTGGCACATGCCAACATGCTCGCTGGTAGCTTTTCCTACCAAAGCCACGGCCCTAACGGCCACGCATGCCATTGGCACATGCCAACATGCTCGCCGGGTAGCTTTTCTTACCAAGGCCACGGCCCTAATGACCACGCATGCCATTGGCACATGCCAAACACACTTATTTGGTAGCCTAACTCGCAAACCGTGCAACCTACCACCAAGGCAATTGCCATTGGCACATGCTAAACACACACGCCGGTATCCTAACTCTCAAACCGTGCAACCTACCACCAAGGCATTCTCGCACATGCCAAACACACACGCCTGGTAGCCTAACTTGCAAACCGTGCAAACCTACCACCAAGGCATTCGCACATGCCATTGGCACATGCCACACATGCCACTAGCAGCTCGGCATTGCCACTTACACTCAACGTGCAACCTACCACCAAGGCATTCGCACATGCCATTGGCACATGCCACACACGCCACTAGCATATCCGGCATTGCCACTTACACTCAACGTACAACCTACCACCAAGGCATTCCGCACATGCCACGCACGCCACTAGCAGCTCTGGCATTGCCACTTGCGCTCAAGTACAACCCGCAACAAGGGCATTCCGCACATGCCAATGGCACATGCCACACGCGCCACTAGCAGCGCCACTTGCACTCAAGGTGCAACCAACGAGATATCAACACAACCTGGGGGATGCTTTCCAGGGTTTTGGTTTGGCGGTCACAGCTTGCAGCGTACACTACACTCACATTAAGAAAGCGTGAAAAGGAATAAAGCGGTCAAATAAATGAGGAAATAATGGTGAAAACGTTTTCACCCATTAACACCATGCGGTTACCACCTCCTCCCATTATTTCACCCTTTACTCTCTTCCTTCATGAGGCAGGGTACGTTTCAATCTCGACTTGTATAAATAGGTCTTACCTATTTCCACCAGAAAACAAGTCTCGGTCAGGAGAAAAATACTACACTCTCAGAAAAGGCAACTTTGCAAGCTCTCCCAAAAAGCTTTCATCTCTTGCAAGATTCCGAAGCTTCCATTTTCTGATACAAGTCGAGACACTACTCTCCTGCATTATTCTGGGTCTTAACACCTTTCTTTGCTTCCCTCCCCAAATCAACCCTTCTCCTCCACTTTGTGACCGAACCAAGTCCGGAACGGCCATTTCTTGGTTTAGGCCGGACTTGTACAGATTGATCTCTCGAATCTATAAAGTGCTCACGTGCAGCACATTTGTTTAGGGTTTGAACCAGTTTCTCACTCACCTACCGAATTTACCGAAATCGGCAGAAACGATTTTCACCCATAAACACCATGCCATGGCCCTAATGGCCGAGCATGCCAACACACATCGATGGTAGCTTTCTTACCAGGACATAGCCCTAATGGCCATGCGTGCCATTGACACATGCCAAACACACATTTGGTAGCCTAACTTGCAAACCGTGCAACCTACCACCAAGGCATTCCGCACACGCCATTGGCACTTGCCACACACGCCACTAGAAGCTCTGGCATTGCCACTTACACTCAACGTACAACCTACCACCAAGGCATTCCACACATGCCATTGGCACATGCCATACACGCCACTAGCAGCTCTGGCATTACCACTTGCACTCAGGTGCAACCCGCAACAAAGGCATTCCGCACATGCCACACGCGCCACTTGCACTCAAGGTGCAACCAACACTCGAGACATCAACACAAACTGGGGGATGCTTTCTAGGGTTTTGGTTTGGCGGTCACATCATGTAACGTACACTACCCTCACATTAAGAAAGCGTGAATAGGAATAAAGCGGTCAAATAAATGAGGAAATAATGGTGAAAACGTTTTCACCCATAAACACCATGTGGTTACCACCTCCTCCCATTATTTCACCCTTTACTCTCTTCCTTCATGATGCTAGGGTACGTTTCAATCTCGACTTGTATAAATAGGTCTTACCTATTTCCACCCGGACAACAAGTCTCGGTCAGGAGAAAAATACAACACTCTCAGAAAAGGCAAGTTTGCAAGCTCTCCAAAAAGCTTTCATCTCTTGCAAGCTTCATAAGCTTTCAATTTCTGATACAAGTCGAGACACTACTCTCCTATAATTATTCTGGTCTCAACACCTTTCTTTGCTTCCCTCCCCAAATCAACCCTTCTCCTCCACTTTGTGACCGAAGCAAGTCTGGAACGGCCATTTCTTGGTTTAGGCCGGACTTGTACAGATTGATCTCTCGAATCTATAAAGTGCTCACGTGCAACACATTTGTTTAGGGTTTAAACCAGTTTCTCACTCACCTACCGAATTTACCAAAATCGGCGGAAAACGATTTTTACCCATAAACAACAGGTTATTGGGTTGGGTGGGTTATTGGGTTTATTAAATTATATTACACTAGAAATGCATACATGTAACTTTCCAAAGTAAAAATTATTATTCATTGTTGTTCTGATGGTTTTATTGGTTTCAGTTTGAAGCCTTATTTCTCCTTTTGTGTTATAGACCTATATAAGATGTCGTTGATTCCTATCGAACAGCAGCTGCTACTAAAGTTGTCTTTGGACTTTCTTTGGGATACAAATCTGTTATCATTCAGATCTTTGCTATGTTTTCAGTATCTTTGTTAGTTTGTTGAACTGTACGACTTATTTCTCTCCTTCTGTTGTTGAAAAGGTACTATTTGTATGACTTATTTCCCTCATTCCCTTCTTTCCTCTTTTCCGTTTATTGAATTTGTTGAACTGTTGTGCAAACGAATTTAATACTCTATTATGAAGGAGTCAGGTGTGAGGGAGCTCAACTTAGAGACATTGTTCTTAGAGGTGAGCCTCTTGGATAGATTTTTGAGGCAAGGTTTATTTCAAAACAAAAGGAAGTTATAATTTCTTGGAATTGCTTGCCTCACCTTAGCTCTCCTGGTGGTAGAGGTAGAGGACGTGGTAGCCGAAGAAGGGGTGGAAGAGGTCGAGGTAGTTATTGCCCTTTGCATTTTAATGTAATATCTTGAACTAATTAGTTTACTTATTACCGTGTTTAGTTTTTTTGAGTTAACTAACATGGTTAATATGCTAAGCTAGAAGGTGCTTTCATATTCTAATATGATTATTACGTATAATTCTTTGAGTTAGCGTACATGGTTAATAAAGCTAGAAGGTGCCTAACTGCTTCTTAGATAGTTGATTTCTTATGCTAATGTCAACTTTTATTTATTGTAACAGGTGGTCAGATGCTTACTGCTAAATTATTTCCAGAATCATCTTTGAATGATCAGGCTAGTAAAATGTTGCTTGAAGATTATGAGGAGTATGCCAGGCTATCCAGGTGAGACTTGTCTCTTTTTCTTTGTTTCACATTGTCTCCCCCATGCTCCTGTATGATCGCCACTCACCCCACCCCACCCCCTACATCTGACAGATATTCTAAGTAGTATGGTGGGAACTATTGATCCTATGTTGTATGGCCCACAAGTTTGGCCTCACCATTTCCGACAAGAGAATGTGCCGTGTGCAACAAGAAGTTTGTTTATGTTCCCCAGAATGAACGAAAAACGTCTCGCTATGTTATTATTGGTAGAATCTTAAAAGGTCGAATTAGGATGTAGCGAAATTTTGAAAGGATAAGCAACCAATTTGTTTGATCTTGTTCGCCTGCATGTGCTAAACTGGCTAGCTGGTAATTGCAGGTTGTTACTGAAATTATTCCATTGATGCAGTCAAATTCGACTTTTTCAAACTCACAGGTGGGCATCTAATACTTCTATATTCCCTCTTTTCTAGTTTGTCAGGCTTTTATTCGGAGATATAAATCTTTGTTGCATATGACTGATGAACTCACCATAAATATTGTTCTATGTTGCAGGTTGTCATATAACCAGAGGTGTTGAACTCAAGATTGATGTCATCTAACCATGCTGGCGAACTGAAGATGGACAAGTGAGAGTTCCTTTTATACTTAGTCTATATGTTATAGAACTACTTCTGAAACCTTAAAGTTAGAATTTTTTGCAATAACTTAAATATCATATTTCTAAGTATCATTGAAATATATAATAAACATAGTGATTAGAAAAATGTTTTCTTTCATTTCTTTTGTGTAATTCCATTGATGGTTGAAAGATAGCATGTTTGTAGAATGAATTGGATTGAATGGAATAATTCCAGGGAAATGAGGTTTGCAGGGGATTTTGAAATGGGAGGGAATCTAACTTGGACTAGGTCAACAAAGACCGACTTCCTTTTTTTTTTTTTTTTGCAAAAATTTAGCAACAACGATTTGTTGTTACTAAATTTGTTACCGAAAACTGAGAGTCGGTCAACATAGACCTAGTCAAATTTTTTTTGCAACTCGGTAAAAATTTAGTAAAAGCGCAGTTGTTGTTACTAATTTTTTACCAGAAAAACGCAGTCTGTCAACGTTGACTAAGTCAAGATATTAGCAACACATGTAAAAATTTAGAAACGGCTCAGTAGCAGTTACTAATTCAAAATTAGTAATTGTTTCCTAGCCGTTACTAAAGCCGTTACAACCCAAGATTAGTAACGGCAACATGCTCTTTACTAAAATTTGTTAAACCCCCTTTTGTAACGGTTTAAACCTGTTACAACCCCGATTTGAAACGCCCTATTCCTGTTGCTAAACCCCAAATTTGGTGTAGTGACTGCACTAGCTTGCTTTCTCTTGGTCTTCTAATTTTCTCCCCATCTGGTTGCAACCAACTAAAAACTTCCCATTGTACCAGGAAAAAACAAATCCAGACCATTACAAAAGTCCGTCCACAAAATCTTAACCTTCCATTTTCTGCCTCTCTAGAATTCTTCTTTCAGGCAATTCCTCGCACAATTTCTGGGCAGTTTTATGTTCATCTCAAGGTATGTTTGAGACTGATTTGGGCTCCTCCTTATAACTGTCTTGACCTAAAAACATGAGATTCATCCACACCACACATTCATAATCATTTATGAACTCCAACAACAACTTAATCTCGACCAAACATCGCCCTAAAACCATCGGAAAAGTGGCCACTCAGCGCTGTTTTTCAGGCATAAAATCAGTCCAAAAGTGAAACAAATCTGAACCCAAATTAGCATATGCTTCTTACGCCAATTCCTGTGATGGTGCTAATTTCTGATACCCCTTTTAACCTCTCGAAAATAATTACGAAATCACATCAGCAAATCCTTGGCACAAAATCACTAGTTTCACTTCTTAGTTCAGTTGGTCAAAAGATAAAGAACAAGACGTATGTCACCAGTCTCATCTCGATTTCAACCATCTCTACTTCTCTGTATAATTCCAATTTCACATCGTGACTATCCCTTAGCTCCCACCGGCTCCTTGATTTAAAAAATGCAACTGTCTTTTGTTTTGAGAAAAAAGAGAAAGTGTTGAACCTAAAGGACATAACTATAATTTGACATTAAACATCTCATCTCGGTCAACGAGATGTTGACTGACTTCCACGAGAAATTCGAAAAGTTAACAGAGTTGGATGGAAAACTGAGAACAAGTGTATATTTGAAAATGGGAAAAAATCGGGGGTAAATTTTTAAGTCGGATGTAAATATAGGGGTACATCTGTTTATAATCCATACAAATTCCTTCCTACACAACTATTTTCTCTCAATCTAGGTTTTTTCAACCACAGATTCAACCTAATCTTCAACAACCTCAACCACATCAACAACAACAATTTCCTTTTCAATCTTCACAACAAACATATAATCCTTTTATGTTTCAAAGTAAATTTAGTATTCCTTTTCCAAACATTGCAAACTTTGTTTCTGCTAAATTGGATGGATCAAATTATCTTGTCTGGAAAGATCAGATGGCTTCTATCTTGATCTGTACAAATATGTATGGCTTTGTTGATGGCACGATTCCTCCAGAACAACCAATGCTTGTTATTAACAATGTTCAAGTTCCAAATCCAAACTATCTTGAATGGTTACAATTTGATAAATTTGTTGGATCATGTATAAATGCTACTGTTGAAAATTCTTTATCATCAAAACTTCTTGGAAAGATTACTGCTAGAGAGAAATGGCTTCACATTTCAAAACTCTTCACTGAGTAATTTTTTGCGCGCAAATCTATATTACGCTCTCAATTACACTCTATCAAGAAAGGATCTGCCACAATCAGTGAGTTTCTACATCAACTTAAGAATATCTCAGATTCACTTGCAGAAATTGGAGAACTGTTCTAGCACTACACCATTTTCCATAATTAGTAACTAGATTTCGCAATAGCCTTGCCCCCTATTGCGAAATTTTACATTATAATTTAGTTGCAAAAAAGTTTGCAACAGTTTTAGATTTCGTTACAAAACTCGCAATGTTTGTTTATTACGATTCGCAATGATTGGAGTTGTACGATGTCACTAGCGAGTGTTGCTGCCCACACTCTTAGCCGACTCGATCTATTGACCCATTCGGATCTCGACTCGGCTGAATATTATTATCGAAAGAACCCTCAGTGTTCTCATTCGCGTCAAACCTATATCCCTCTCTCTCTCTCTCTCGTTCACTACTCTGATCTCAGAGAACTTATAAATTCTCAAATCAGTAATCTCTTCGAGATTAAGGTCGAACGAGTTACCGAAATCAGAGATCTCAAATCCAAAATCAACCCTAATCTCAAATCTGAGAACTAACCTAGCATTGCCAATCTCCACCATGATTCGATCTATTAATGGAAGTAAACTCGTTCCACCATGATTCGATCTCAGTTGTTGCATTATATTCTTGGATCTAAAACCATATTGTTCGATCTATACATATTTTATTTCTTCCATCTCACTGTGAACCATTTTCTTATTTAGTCTTTTACTGTAAATTCTCATTGCTTTTTTTTTTCATGTGCAGGTGGAGATTAATATGTTAAGTGAAGAGCTAATTCGGTTGAAGGATCAGGTGTGGATAAGTATTGGGTTTTATTCGAGATTCGGTCTACAAATGTAGGTGTAAATTCAGTTGCAGAAAGGAGTTTGTTTGATTTGATTGTTGTTGTTAAAATTTTGATTGAAGAAATGAAATGGAACTTGGGTATGATTCAAATTTGATAATATTGGGTTTTGAATAGTTGTGGTTACTGTGAATATGAGTTTTAGATTCAGAGAACATGGAGGTTTAAATAAAATCTGTTGACCTCGGAAGATATTGATACTAATTGTAATTTTGTTGTTGTTTAACTGTTTCTACTATTCCAGGTAGCCATCACTAAACCTTGAAATTGTAAGAGCTCTAGCCAGTGGTGGGGAGTTTTTCCGTCGACTCTTTATAATTTTGTATAGCGATCTGCCTTTTTTTTTTTCCGAATCTTACATTTTTAGAACATAGACAGTAATAAGTGTTATGCTCCACTTGCTCATGTCTTACAAGAGCGTTTTTCTTTCTTTTCGTTGCATTCTTACATAAGGAATCCCATATGTTGGAATGTCTCCATTTGCTTCGGGATGGACTACATGCAAAATAAATGTAACAAACTCCAAATAAAATTATGTATTATCCGATGTGTCTCTGCCATCTCTTCGTGATTTACAAGAACTTTTGTTTCGATCACGATATTGGTCACGATACATCTCAGGTTGCCAAGTCAATCGACTCTGGTTTTGTCCCTGTAAGTTTAGCATTAAGCTACTTATGATTTGCTTTCCACTTTCTGGCTTAATTGAAGATTGATACTTGTAACAAAGACAATTTGTTTCTTTTTATTGGTTTTCCATGGAGATGCGGTGTATGAAGACTTACAAGTTATGTTTCTCTAAGTAAAGTTGTCCTATGAGATTTTGAAATTCAATGTCTAGTTGTTTACTAACACTGAAATCACTTAATCTATCAGGACTGCACTATATTTAGTGGTGCTGAGGTTTTAAAGCCTGAATATGTTGTTTTCTTCGTATCCTTTTGATCTTGTGGGAATTATATAAATGCCCCTCCTTCTCATGGGCTTCAAAAATACCCTTGTCCACTATATTAATACCCCTAATCTAAAAACAAGGAAATTCAATTAGAAGATACTTCCTTTAATACCCTTAATCTACTCGATTCTTCTTCTTCTTCTTCATTACTAAACCGAAACTCTATTTCTTCATCGTCATCTCCGCCAGTACATTGAACTTCTTCATTACCCATCCTTCAGAGTCGCCTCCGCCACCACCTCCACCGATCTCGTCATCAGTTCCGGCAGCACCTTTTATGCCTCCAGCAAATCCAGCACAAGCAAGCAGCATCACCACTGCTTTTAGATCGATTTTCACGATTGATTCTTTAAATCAAGCTTGATAATCATTATCAATCATTAATATTCCTCTTCTTTTGATGTCTCATTATAGATTTAATGGGTTTAACTTTTCAATTGAAAGTTCTTCTTCTCGATCGATAGAGTAACAAGCTCGAATTTAAGATCCAACAGCAACCCTAGTTTCAAATAATATAGGTGAAGGTCGTGGCGGTGGTGAAGGAGGATATCAAATCTCTGTTTTATTTGAAGAAGATGATGGTGGTGATGGAGGAAGATACCAGATCTACAATGATGGTGGTGGCGGCAGCGATGAAGGAGGTATGTATTTTTCAATCTATCAATTGATTATCTTCTTTCTCTAGTTTGAGTTTAAATTGGTGGTGGTAGTATGTAGATGTAAATAGGTTAGAACGATGAAATTGATGATGGAGATTGTGTTTTGTTCGGAGTTCGAATGATGAAATAAAATCATTCACGAAGATAGTGGTGGTTCTTGGTTGTTGTGGTGTTGGTGGAGTTTTTTTGTCTTTGGTGGTGGTGGTGATCTTTGGTGAGGTTGGAACGATGAATTTTGATGATGAAGATTGTGTTGGTTGTGGTTGGAATGATTAATTAAAGTTGTTCATGGAGATAATAGTGATTCTGGTTGTTTGTGGTGTTCGGAATGTTGTACGCTGCTGGCGGTGGTGGTGGTGAGGTTGGACGAAAAGTTGTGAATACTACTCCATCAACTATTTAGGGAGTCAACAACCAATGTTTGTGTATCAACAACCTTAGTTTGTGTATCAACAATGGAAAAATGGTAGTCAACAACCAATGTTTGTGTATCAACAACCTTAGTTTGTGTATCAACAATGGAAAAATGGTAGTCAACAACCAATATTTGTGTATCAACAACCTTAGTTTGTGTATCAACAATGGAAAAATGGAATCAACAACCAAATTTGTGTATCAACAATAGAAATTAATCTTAGTGTAAGGAGTCAACAACAAATATTTGTGTATCAACAATAGAAATTGACCTTAGTTTAGGGAGTCAACAACCAATGTTTGTGTATCAACAATGGAAAAATGGAATCAACAACCAAATTTGACAAATATTTTTGAACTTTTGATTTTTGGATCAACTTCAGTTGTTGACACCTAATATTGACGGCGGCGGTGGCGGTGGCGGTGGTGGTGGTGGCGGTGGTGTGTGGCGGCGGTGGTGTGTGGCGGAGGCGGCGGCGTGTGGCGGCGGCGGTGGTGGTGGCGGCGGTGGTGGTGGTTGTATTTAGTAAGTCGTGGCGGTGGTGGAGTGGTGGTGGAGGTGATGGAATATTATTGGTGGTTTGTATTTAGTAAGTGGTGGTGGAGTAGTGGTGGTGGCGGTGGTGGTGGTGGCGGCGGTGCATTTGTTGGTGTTGAAATGAAATAATAGAAAAATCTATTTTTTAATGGTAAGATTTTTAAATGTAAAATAATATTGTAAGTGAGGGTATTAAGGTAATCTATTTATTAATGGATAAGGTATTTAAATGATAGGGGTATTTGTATTGTTTTATAAGGGTATATTTGTTGGGCGTCATAATTAGGGATATTTAATAAATATACCCTTTGATCTTTAAGTTATTTACTTTCTATGTCATCTATTTCATACACATGTGATGTTGATGTTTGAATTTAGTGTTTACACGGTATTCCTATCTTTGTTGCCACATGTTCGTAGTGTATGTTCAACTTCAAAAATAGTATGTATCTAAATTTTATGATTTTATCCAAGTCTTCTACATGATTTTCCTAAAGACTGCACCTGTTCCCGACCCAGAACTCTTTATCCAAGTCTTCTTGATTTCGTTCTCGCTCCCGTTCCCGACCCCACGTCCGCTCCCGGTGACTAAGGAATGGATTAATGTTGGTGGTTTTGATGGTTGATATTTTGGGTTAAAGAGATGCTTTGATTGAGAAGAGTTGAGACAATTCTGTGCATGTGGTTAACAGTATGAAGAAGAATGGAAGATGATGATGTTGATGGGATTAAAATGCTAGTTTCTGATGCATTTGGATGGCTACATCGACTTGGATGCATACGATACACTGGCAATGAAGCTTAAAGGAGAAGGGAGATGCTATATATTTGTCGTAAGTTTTCTATTTTTGTTTCATATATAAAGATGCTGGGGCAGTCTTTAAATCACCTGTATCATATGCAACAAAAATATATTGACATATTTGAAAAACTTAAAAATATATATTCTTAGTATTGTGCACACCTTATTCGAGTGCAGATATACACTGAGAATTGGGTAAACCATCCAGGGCAACCAGAAGACAATCATGTAACGAATATAAACGACAATCATGCATTTCAGAAAATGCTTTCGGTATCTTAGCGTTGATGACAACCAGGTAAAACAATTTTCTTCCCACTTAATGTTTCTTTAATGGAATATAGTTTGCTTAATTATGTTTCTATGTAGATGCTCTGGAAGGAGCAAAAGATGCAGGAGGACATGTTGATTGTTTTCTATCTTCAAATGTTTCTGCAAAACAGACGCAGAGATTTACATACAAGTAAGTTGTTATACTTCATAGACTTTTTCTTACTGAAAACATTGTTGTTTAGGCACTCTTTTATAATGCTCTTTTGGATGGTTTTCCTTTCTATAATTTGAGTTTTTTGGTTCCTGCAGGTGGTGTCATCACTACTTGCCTTGCATTATGTGCTATGGGAGCTAAATGTACAGTATGTTGTTCCAAGCAATGATTCTTTTAAAAACTGGACTTCAGGAACTAGATTGCTTTCTTGGTCCTTGAATCTTGTTCTTATGTTTGTTTGATGTGGTTAATTTGATTGCCTGAAGGGCATTTTATATCTGCAAAAATGCCTTAGGCAATGCATTGTAACTATTTTGTGTATTGATTGTTTTTTAAGTTGTATTCTGTTACCATGTTGGTTTCTTTAAGTTGTGTATTTTTGGTTAACTCAGTACCCGCTGAGTAAAGTATTAAACATTCAAAACAGGGAATATTTCTTATGAAGTTAACCCAACCATATGAAGTTAGGAATGGATTCGAGTTGCAGGATGTTCTATTTCAAGACTACGTTACTAATGGGATGATTTCATTTTTGCAGTGATTGTTGGGGAAGTTGCTAACTTTGCGACTTATGCATTTGTCCCAACTATTATGGTCACTCCTCTTGTAAACTCAACATTATTACCAGGCACGAAACAAGTTCATTCCCCGAGTTGTGTGTACTCTTTCGGTTTTTGAGCTAAGTGTCATCTTCTCTTGCAGTGCTGCACTGCAAAACATAAAAGTTTCTTAAGGAAAAGAAGCCCTTTTTATTTCTAGTTTTATCTTTTTGTTTAACAATTTTTGTCTTTTTGAATTTGTTGTCAAGTTCATTGCTTAGGTAGTGTTGGTTCTAAAACAGGGGTAACTTGATTTGTTGGATTAATTTGATTTTGTTGTAAACTTATGCATGTATGTTTTTTCCTCTAAAAGCTGAAGCATTTCAGTGAATTTCCTCAGTAATTCTTGCTGAAAAAATTGCAGCGGAACTCTGCTTTAAACTGAATTTGTTACAGGGAACCATTATTTTGACCTGGTTTTGACCAGTCAAACTCACTATTTTTTTGATGTTATAAAAATTTCGCAAGTGCAGAGATCTGTTACAAAATTCCAGTTTCGCAACTGTTTAAAATTGTTGCAACCTCCAAATTTCGCAACTGTTCGAGACTGTTGCGAGAAATTTACGTTGCAAACTGTTGCAACCGAAAATTCGCAACTGCTTATGATTCGTTGCGAAAATTTGCAACATCGACTTTCATAACTGTTTGAAACTGTTGTAACCCCGCTTTGCAACTGAACTCTTGTGTTACAAATCGCTAAAAATGGTGTAGTGCAGATGCAAATCTAGTTATGTATGCGCTCAGAGGATTGGGAAAAGAGTATATTCACTTTGTGGTAAGTGTTCAAAATAGAGAGCCTCATCTTTCTTTCTCAGAGTTGAGATCTAGCTTGATTAGTCATGAACAATTTCTCAAGGAACAAGACACAGAATCATTCTCTTCTCTCATCACAGATCCAACAAACTCAGCCTTTTATGTAAAGAAGCAGAATTTTCACTCCAATTCTTCTTTTCGTAAACCTAGTATATGCCTCCTGGTTTTCCTTCATTTCACAACTCAAATACTTCCCAATCCACTTCCTCATCATCATCTCTATCTGGTTTCGAAAAGACTGAATTCAATCCAACTCAGAAACAAGTTCTTGACTCAGACAATATTCCTTGTCAAATTTATCATAAACTTGGTCATCTAGCTAATAGATGAAGATTTCGATATATGCATTCCAAGAACAGTGGTCCACCTCAACACAAAGCTTTTCTTGGTCTTGATCTTAATGCTGGAAGTAGTTCTGATTGTACACCTTGGTTCACAAATGATTTCAACTACAATGTTCAACCACCGTCTAATGTTTTTAAATCAGGAGGTTATTGGGGACATAGTGCTTCTGGTTATGTTTGGATACCAGATTCTAGTGCATCTAGTCATATGACAAATTATTCAACATTGTTGAATCAACCTACTTCCTACTCTGGTCATGATCAAGTGATGGTGGGTGATGGTAAGCTTCTAAATATCTCTTTACAAGGCTTCTGTTCTAACTGCTTCAAATAATAGTTTTCATCTCAATAAGGTTCTTTATGTTCCTCATATTCAGCACAACTTATTATCTGTAAATTGTTCTGTTGATTTTACTACTTAGAGTTACATGTATTCTGTGTTGGTCATTGTCCTGTTTATATAAAGGACTAAGTCATGTACTTCTTCTTTAACGTTTACAATCAATGCAATCCCTTTTATTACATTTATTAAGTTAAATGGAGATGGATCTTTTGAGCAGGTTAACCAGACACATGCAAGAAGCGGTACTTATTGTGGTATGGAAATGCTTATGACAAATTCTGAAAGCTCTGTTGGTTTGGTAGAACTTAGTCATCCGGGGATAATATAGCCGTAGAATTGCTTGTTGGTATGCGGCGTTCGCCTTCAACTACCATTTTAGCTCTGTGCTATCACTGCTATGATCAAGGCTTTTGTTGATGACAATGCCTTTCTACTAATTTTTTAAACGAGGTATCAACAATGGAGGTGTGGTTTGATCAAGATTTTAAATTCTTAAATGTCTTAGATTTTCAAATCAATAATTGAGATGGTTCAAGATTTATTGAGTGTTTCTCAATAACAACATCTTCACAGTTTGTGCATGCTGATATCGGTAAACAACACACAGGTGTTTTGAAAACTCCCGCAGGGGAAAGGCCCATAAATGTATCAGGGCGTGTTTGTAAGCCGAGGCGGCAAGGCCTATAAATGTTTTACTTTTGTCCAGGGTTCAAGCCCATGATTAGACATCTACAACTACAAGAATCTAGGACTTGGTACTTGGAAGAGTTGGAAAATTTTGAGTGGACTGTTAAATCTAATGCTTCCTATAAAAAACATGATAACACAATGGGATTTTCTATTTTTCTTGATACCTATTCAGGATGCAGATGTGAGTTCAGAGAGACGGGTTTGAATGGGCAGTTAGCCCTTAGATACATAAGCAAAAGCATATGACTCAAAGAATCAAAAATTACCTCATGTTGTTTCTTAAACGACCTAAAGAATATGACTTCTGCTATTAATGGAGATATATCTTTCACCTCGTTGGAGAGTGCAAAACAGTGTTGAAATGCCAAGACCTGTTCAATTTTAGTAGTGTTTCTTTTCCGTAAAGAAAACGACTTTACTGTTACCGTTAGATAAGCTAGCGAAGGAAGCTAGAGTTTAAGAAACAAAAAACAAAACAAAATGGAACTCCACTACTACTATTAATTAGTGCATTATTATTATGATTAGATTAACTATGATACCGTTCAAACGAAAAAATTATGTATCCTTCTAGATTAATTAGCAAACGTAACCTCTTACGAGGTAACGCACCACAAATATCTAATTGAAACACCAACTCTGATCATGCTTTGACCCCTTTACGTGAAACACGAGCTTGCATATACATTGAACAAACCTATCAATTTATATACATTTAAATATACAAAGATCTTTCGTCGTGAAGGAAATCCAAGTTCCTGGAAACAAAACCGTACGAGATTCCATTGCCAAAAAAATAAAATCAAATGATGTAGACGAACCCAGCTGCCAACCGCATTCTGTTAATGATGGATTAATTTATTTGATCATTTAATTTGTTGATCTGCCAGTCAATATTCCATACATATTGGACGAAATAAAGAAGGTTTATCGGGCCGACCGAAGCAAGCGAGGGAGGTCCTTTATATGACCACTTTTTTGTAAAATCTAAGTGATCAATTACCACAAAAAAGATTGAAAATGGTTAGCCGAAAAACCAAAAATGTCCCTCCTTTTAGTCCAATTACTATAACTCCTTTTGTATCTTATCTTTTCAGGGTATAATTGGCAACCAAACTTTAATATAACATATATAAAAATCCGTGCCTTGGAATTTTACAAATTTTATCTCGTTGGAAAGGTTATAAAAAATCTACATAACGAAGTACAAACAACAATATTAAATTTAAAGTTTTTGCGAAAAATTCGAAGGTATTTATCATTTTAGGCACAATTTTAGAAATTTAAATGTATATCCATTATGCAAACCACAAAGGATACATAATACTTTATGTAGCAAAATATTGTTGGTTTATGCATTAACTAATTTTCCATTGCAACTAATAAAACGATGTACTCCATCCGTTTCAAGAAAAATGATACTATCATTTTAGGCACAATTCTCGAAAATTGAATGCGCTACATTATGCAAACCACCACAAAGGATGCATAACAAATCATGCAACCATATTTTGGTTTATGGATCGACTAATTTTCCGTTTTAGAAAAATTAATACTTTCACATCCCGTTTCAGGAAAAATGATATTATCACATCCGTTTCGGGAAAAGTGATACTTTCGTTTCGGAAAAGTGATTTCGGTAAAAGTGATACTTTCTCCTCGTTTTCAAAAAGTGATACTTTCGCCCACTTTTTCCGAAATGGGGCGAAAGTATCACTTTTGAAACGGGGAGAAAGTATCACTTTTTCCGAAACGGGCGAAAGAATCACTTTTTCGAAACGGGAGAAAGTATCACTTTTCCGAAACGGGTGAAAGTATCGGTTTTCCAAAGCAGGGCGAAAATGTCACTTTTTCTGAAACGAGGTGAAAGTATTACCTTTTCTGAAACGGGACGAAAGTAGTTGTGGACAAACTCCATCTTCATATTCTTCTTCGGTCGGCCCTCCCACCGTGGCAACGGTCGTACTAGTAATAATCGCCTAACCTAATCAGTGTTGTGCCTTTTTAACGGTGCCATTAATTAAATTTAATCTGTGCTTAATTATGTTCAAAAGTATACATTGCATAAAGAGACCAGTCTTAATCAATGTGAAACTAAACCAATATCATGCTTACTTACGCTAGCAAATCTCTAGGCTCTACCTATATCAACCAGAAAGTAGTCTAATGGTTGCCTAAATTAATGCTATTAGTCTGCCTAACCAAATCATTTACGGGTTAGGTTTTGCCAATGAATTAAACTTTAATTGTGACTTTCACGTAAGAGTCAACCAGCCACTGAGCACCAATTCCCATCTAGCTAATACCAGGTGCTTGATAACCTTGGTCCTTGACAACTATTTTGTCATAAAGGGTTCCCACCGGATTGCACATGAGTAATGTATCCCCAGTCTTGTTTGCAATAATATATTTATTTATTTATTTTTGAATTATATATCAATAATGTATCTTGTTAAGACGACGTGATGAAGGCTTTGAACAGGTTCAATGAGGGCTTTGGCAGAAACATGGTATACACAACAATTTTCCAATTCAGGAAACTACATTTGGAGTTTGATTCCGGTAGCTATTGTTAGCTCAATCTGGAAAGAAAGGTATTGTAGAAGATTTGAACGTACCTATCTCTTTAAAACTGATGAAGATCTCATCTTCGAAGCCAAGTCTTCAGTCCTTATTTGGACAGCGGCGGCAAGCAACAGGATTCACCAGAATTTCTCTAACACGGTGTTATCTAATTGGCAGCTGGGTTGCACCAATACCGCCGCGGGTGTCCGACATAGCGGCGTGTCCGCGTGTCCAATACGGCAATTCTGAAAAACTATAATACGGGGACACAGCGGTATATGTATAGAAATGTAAACAAGAAAACCACACAGCTGTACTTGTTTTGCACTTGTTTACAATTGCACAAGTGTATTTCTGCTAGCGCATGCATGTTTTCGACTATAATCTTCCTTAGAGGTAGATGACCTTTAGTTTTCAGTTGTTTCCTAGTTTATGGTAAGATAGAAGTATTTTAGGTGTGTCCGAGTATGTGTGGCTGTGTCCATACGGGGACACACATACGGGGAGCCCCAAGAAGTATTGGTGCAACCCAGATTGGCAGGCTATTTTTCTGTAATTTTCAGTTTTTAGTTTTGATTTTTTTGAACCTTTTTTTCTTCACTTTCATCTACCTCTGGTAGACTTGCCTATACATTCCTTTTTCTTTTAATTTATCCTCCTTTTCGATCAAAAAAAAAAAAAAAAAAAGACGACCTGATGCTGCGATGCTTGGCCTTTTTGTATGTTTTATTTGCGGATGGAGTTGCAACTTATCTTGGGGGCCCATTAGGACCCAATGTCAATTAAGTGAAAACAACACGCTTCAAAAAGAAAGAAGCATTTTTTGGGACCAGCCATTTTTTGGGACCATTGTTTTATTTTAGGTAAGATATTAGAAGTAATTATAGGTCACCCCTTATCTAGATATTTATAATAATACCTAAATTACCCTCTGATTATTTTTGGTTAATAATTAGTTAGTGTTAATATTAGTTATTGTGATTAGTGAAATGATTTTGAATAAAGATTTGAGATTAAAAAATCAGATTTTTTAAAAAAAGAAGTAGAATTATTGAGAGAGAAAAGTTAGAGAAGATGAAGAACACAAACATGGAAAATAATTTTTTTTTTTAGTTCACTAATCTAGACTATTCAAGTGATGATTCAATTGATGATAGCTCATCTGAATCTTCATCTCCTTCCTCTCCTAGAGTATATGTCAATCTTCACAATGATCCGGATATGGATTATTTCTTAGATGGTGAATGTATTCTTCCCCAAAACCAATATCAAGATGGTGAAAACGATGGATTTTACCAACCACAACCGGCGGAAGACTATTTAGGTACCCAGGTATGCTCTAAACTTAGATAATGTTGGTTGAATTGGTCCAAATATTCAAAAAAATGTGAATTTTTAGAGTAGATTTGGGCTTGTTCGGTTAGCTTGTGTGAAGAACATGTAAAGAACTTTTCGAAAGTGTAGTTGGTTACTGTTACGAACACACAGGTTACCGAACTCTCCATTAATGGAGGTTTTTTGAAGTTCGGTTAACGGAGTAGTGCTTAGAACTCCGTAAATAGGATTACGGTGTTATGTTCGGTTTGGCCGAAATGTTACCGAACTTTAGGGTCTATAAGTTCGGTTAGTTTGCAACTTGATAGGTAACCGAACTTATGTAAAATAAGATTTCACATTAGTGTATAAAGTTCGGTTGGTTCGCAAACTTCATACCAACCCACTATCTAACCAGAACTTACGTACAATAAATTTTTGATTTAGTGTACGTAAAAGTTGATTAGTTGTCAACTTACTTGACAAACCGAACTATGAGTTCGGTTATCCCGATAAAATTATCATATAACCGAACTTTAGGGTCCATGAGTTCGGTTGGTTTGCAAACTTCATACCAACCCACTATCTAACCGAACTTACATACAATAAAATTTTGATTTAGTGTACGTAAAGTTCGGTTAGTTTTCAACTTACTTGACAAACCGAACTATGAGTTCGGTTATCCCGATAAAATTATCATATAACCGAACTTTAGGGTCCATGAGTAATAAGAATTTTTTTGTGTTCGTTGTAGTAGTAAAAGGGTTGTCGTTCACTCGGACGTTGTTGAGATTAAATTTAAAGGTTTAACGAAAATAAAAAACAAAAGCGAGAGGCACTGGGTCTAGGATTCCACCGAATTCATATCAATAGGATCAATTATTTATTCTTCAACAGTTATCGCTCAATAAACAAAACAACACCGACTCTTATTTTTGCCAAGGTAGATTCTCCAAACATTAGTTATAAATCGTAAGCATGGGACATCAAACATCTAAGCAAGCATGACCCATCTAATAAAATGATAACTAATTTTTTCAAATCATAAAACAATTTAAAATAAATGCAAAAGTCATAAAAAGAATAAAATAAATTCACCAATGTATAAGTTCGGCTTCCCCCGTCGACCCAGTGTAGGGTTTAGCTCCTCATGATAATACCAGAGACGATCATATGATTAAATAATTTTATTTGATTAATCACCATTGGAGTTCTCACAATAACCGTATAATCCTTTTTTCTAAAATAATATCAATTAAAAACAGTAGAAAATAGGATTGAAAGTATTAAACTCCAAATGAAATAATGTTCTTGGCTCCGGACTACCGGCCTCCCCGTATCTCGTATGTCGACCACAAATTTATAAGAACTAGAAGACTCAAGAGTCGGTAATTTATTTTCTGCCTCACGTCACAAACATGTCTCAAGCCAATAAACATGTGCCACGTCGCCCCTTCCAGCACCACTTTACCCAAAAATGATGTGATCTTTCCTTCTTTAATCATACCTCCCTTTTAATTGTATACGTATGAGCTCATTTTGCATTTCCCAACTAGGTAACAATGATTTGTCCTTGCATGTGTACGGTCCCATCTTGATTCCAACATGTGAATGAAAATATACTCTTTCCATATTTGTGGAAGTAACTAATGTAAGTGCAAATATTCTTTTCAAATCTAATCCCTTATTGTTTCCATGTTAACTCAGCCTCTTTACACCGTGTGCACTGTGCACCAACACTTTATACCAAATCCTTCCCATAATGCATGTCATTTACAATTGTAATATCTTACTGATTTTTATTATCCTCTCCATTAAAGACAAAATCAGTTAGGGATCATTAATCTTCTTTCTCTTAACTTGGTTGGTAAAATTAGCTAGCTGCACACCATAATGCCCGGTCCATTTCTCCGAGTTATTTAGACCCAATCAAGACGACTAGGTCCATTATGTGGGTGACTATATCCAAAAAAGTGGTTCCTTTATAAGTTCTCTTGGGTTCCAATAACCACTTTTTGAACAACTTTCTCCTCAAGAGCTTATTTCCCTGAAAAGACTTAAAACAAGATTATTAGTGATATCCCAGCTAATGTATTTATGGGTGAAAATGCGTCGCACTTTCGTGCTTATCAATGAGTTCGGTTAGTTCGCAAACTTCATACCAACCCACTATCTAACCGAACTTACGTACAATAAAATTTTGATTTAGTGTACGTAAAGTTCGGTTAGTTGTCAAATTGCTTGACAAACTGAACTTTGAGTTCGGTTTCCCGATAAAATTATCATGTAACCGAACTTTTTTACGATTGCAATTGATGTTGTTCCATTTCTTGTAGATTGAATGTCAACCTATACCAATGGATAATCAACCTTCTCCGGTTGGCATGCTATTTGAAGATACATCTAATCACTATGTCAATGATTTGGTTTTTGATGAAACTATTGATGCGAAGAATTGGGCTAGATACCATGCCAAGAAAGCCATGTGTGTATTAGTTTTGAATGGAAAAGAAAGCCAAACTCGTTTTGAAATGGTTTGTGAGAGAAGTGGAGATTCCAATGTTAGTCACAAGAAGAAGGGTTATGTGTATAAAGGAAAGACGACGAGGAAGAACACAGCGTGCTCAAAGAAAATTAAATGTCCGTTCAAGCTAGTATTTAGTAAGTGCAAAAAAAAAGAATGGATGGGTTCTATCTATGTATAAGGTGGTAGGTCATCATAACCACCCTCGTCTGGATGATCTTGAAGGACATGCAATGGCCGCAAGGCTCACTCCTCAAGAAATGGAGAAAATAGCTAAATTTAGGAGAATGGGAATTTCACCACTTAATATGCTTCGCTTACTAAAGGATGATAACAAGGATAATGTATCATCTTTGACGACAATTTACAATGCAATTGAGACAATTAAAAGGAATGAATGGAAGGATAGAAAAGTGATGCAACAATTGTTTTTTTGCGCTAAAGAGAAAGGCTACGCGGTTCAAAAGAAGGTAGGTCCGGAAGATGAAATAACGCATCTCTTCATTGCGCATCCGAAGAGTGTTCAATTGGCTCAATCCTTCCATCAAGTTCTTATAATGGATTGCACTTACAAGACTAACAAATACGAGATGCCATTGTTGAACATTGTTGGTCGTACCTCGATGAAGTCACCGTTTACGTTGCTTTTTGTTTTCTAGAAGATGAGCAAGAACCAAGTTACACTTGGGCGCTACAACAAGTGAAGGCCATATACCGAGATGATGATATCCCCGCGGTTATAGTGACGGACAACGATGTAGCATTAATGAACGCAATAGAGAGAGTCTTCCCATTAGCACATAATATGCTTTGTACGTTCCATATATGGTGTAATGTGATGAATAGGTGCAAGCCTCAAATTTGTCCACCAAAGAGGAAAGCATTTGAAGAGATTAATAAGCTACCGGAAGATGAACAAGCTGATGCAAAAGAGGAATTCGATATATAATACACTATAAATCACGCTAAATGGGTTGCTTTCTCTGGTGAATGGGAGTAATTGACTTGGTCTCTCATCGAAGAAGAGTATAATCTAAATCTTGCGGCATTTATCGAACATTGGTCTAGCCCCGAATATCCCGAGGATATTGTAACGTATGTGGTTAAGCAATGGTTGGAACCGCACAAAGAGCGCTTCGTTTATGCATTTACCAACCACCATAAACACTTTGGGAATCAAGCGACAAGTTTGGTAGAATCGGCTCACCACCGGTTGAAGAAAAATCTTTTTGGATGTGTCGATAATTTTGTGATTGTGTTTAACGCAATGGAGAATTACTTCAACCGCGAGATTGATAAAATTAAAGGGAAGTTCCAAAAAATCCGCATCATGAAGTACAAAAAGATTGTAGACAAAGGTGGTAACATCAAGAATATGGCGGACCTTCGGTTGTTCAAGGGACTCCATTATAATGTTTCACGTGCTTGCATTAAGAGGTTAATGGTAGAGGTGAATTTGATTGACATATGGGGAACCAAGCCGGACGAGGTGTGTGTTTGCAACATGATGAAGTCTATGGGACTCCCTTGTCGCCAGATGATAGTTTAGTATGAACATGGCATAATCCTTCTAAGCGATATAAATCCATATTGGCAACAATTAAGTTTTGTCCCTCCTCCAAAGGGCGATGTCGGAGAAGAGTTTGGTGACAATGAGATGGGAAGAATCGTTATCGAGATGTACCGGAACATGAACAAACTCGAAAAGCAAATCTTTTGGGATGACATGCGGCCAATTGTTTATCCACACACTTCGGAGAATGTGCACGAACCAAAAAAAGGCAAGGGCAAAGGTAGGCCAATCACCAAAGAAACAAAAAAACAAGTAAGAGAATATGCAAAGGTGTTGGCTAAGAGGAAAAGTGAAATGACCCCTTTTACTAGAGACCCTAGTGGGCATGAGCATACCGCGGAGAAATATCAAGAAGATTCTAAGAAAAGGTCTAGGAATATTGTGGAAAAGAGCGAAACAAGTGAATGGGATATGAAGAAAAAAGGACCGATGTTATGCTCGCAACCAACCCCACCTACTCCATCGGAACGTAGCCAACCAATTCAACGAGACGTGAAGCTTAATGCTCCAATATGCCGCATCCAAGAAAGAAGTCGACCAATTGATGATACATCAACTTTTGTTGATAGAAGGTACTTGGAAGAGCTACCTCCATATATTAGAAAGTACGCCATATCCACCGATGACGTCCCTCCGGATGGTAATTGCGGATTCCACGTTGTCGTACAACAACTAGGGCCTTTCACTGAAGATGCGAAGCTGTATAATGATAATCAAATCACTTATGTCCGGCAAAGGATGTTGATGAAGCTAAAGGACAACCCGGAATTTTACAAGCGAATGTTGTCCGATGGGGATGCTAGTCTCAATGTGCAGTTTTTTAGGTATCAAAGGTGTCTCCACGGGGGGGATCCAATCACAAGGGATCATTGGATGGGCATGCCGATATGTGGGCACTTAATCGCCGAAGCATTCAATTGTGTGGTTCACTATTTCTCAAAAGGTGATAGTTTCACATACACTCCGAAAACAAAAATATGTGTCGAGCAACTTAAACGTAGGAGAGTGGTGATTGCGCTTGTTAACAACAACCATTTTATAGGCCTCTGGTTAGAAGACGATTGTCCACTGCCTCCGATATGCGGAAACTCTTATTGGCATGGATTTAACCCCAACACAATGTTGGGATGGTGCATTATGTACGAGCATAACATGGAGATGTGGAATACTTTGAATGATTCAGAAAAAATCATACACGAGGGTGCAGTTTCCCTTGCGGATGATTAAATGTACAATTAATTAAACTAAGTATGCTTTGAACATCAACATAAGAATCAAAGATTTTTTTTTTTTGGAATTAGGTCTTATTTTTGGGTTATGCTTTGAACATTTTCATAAGAATAAGAGAGGAGACTGTTATTTTTGGAATTTTTTTTTTTTTTTTTCATATTGGAACTTAATTACATGACATCGCCGAACAGTGAGACATCAAGACTAAAGTTCGGTTAGGAAATGAAATTAGAGGACATTGCCGAACTAAAACTAAAGCTACATAACATTTAATATCCGAAAAGCGTTATGAAAAAGTCTTTAAGGAGGCGGAAATGATATTCATATTTGAAATCCTTTCTCTTCCATCTTCGCCATTCGTTTTTTGATGTTAAAATGATTCCGGAGAATCCTTCACCCCTAAGTCGATACCGCCTTACAATACGAAATAAAGCCATAAATTCCACAACTCTAGCTCTAATCTTGTCGAATCGAATGAAAAAAGCTATATGATCACGGTTATGAGGGTTTGTTGTGTCGGAGCAGAATTTCTCATGAATTTTCCCCCAATAACTTTGACTCATAATACCATTCATTATTCGTTCTTCACCCCTCTTTGGATAGTATAGTACGTAGTTCCTGCAAAGAGATAGATCTTCATCTAGAGTAAATTTAGGAGTAGTGGCTGCCATTTTTAGAAGATTTTGAGACAAAATGTTAACTATGAGACACATATTTATACCACTGGGGTGTATAACGGCTATAAAAATAGCCGTTACTTGAAATTAGTGTCATTAAAATTTCAAAATACATAGTTCGGTTACATAACAAATGCATCGAGATTACCGAACTCATGGGTTAGGTTGGTTCTGTAAATCGTAGGTAACCGAACAGTGCAAACCACCAAATTTCAAAAGTTATAGTGTAATGTTCGGTTACCTGTAGAATAATACCAGGTAACCGAACATTACACGGTAACTTTTGAAAGATTTAGCTATTGTGAGTTCGGTTATATTGCAAAATCAGCAAACCAACCGAACTTTTGGACCACTGAGTTCGGTTACCTGCAAAATAATACCAGGTAACCGAACATTACACTGTAACTTTTGAAATTTTCTTGTTATGAGTTCGGTTGGACTGCCTTTTCTGCAGGTAACCGAACATTATAGTTCGGTTACCTGCAAAATAATACCAGGTAACCGAACATTACACTATAACTTTTGAAATTTTCTTGTTATGAGTTCGGTTGGACTGCCTTTTCTGCAGGTAACCGAACATTATAGTTCGGTTACCTGCAAAATAATACCAGGTAACCGAACATTACACTGTAACTTTTGAAATTTTCTTGTTATGAGTTCGGTTAGATTTCCTTTTCATCAAGTAACCGAACATTAGAATTCGGTTGGCTGCAAAAACATTCCAGGTAACCGAATACAGCTCTGTAACTTATGTTTTTTTTTGGATAGCTGAGTTCGGTTAGATTTGAAATTGGAGAACCAACCGAACTGAAGAACATGGGAGTTCGGTTGTTTAAGAGATTTAGTCTCTTAACCGAACTACCTAATTATTTCTTAAAAATTTGAATGTAATGAAACACTTAACCGTCAAATAGCCAAACTAATCCCTTAGAACACAAATTAAAAACCAAATTATGAAATTTATTTACTAATCCACATCACTAAATGTTGGAAGCACACGAACATAAGGAAACAAACAACCAAATCCGCCATAAAATATTGTTCCAAATATAAGGAACCAAACTACCAAATCCGCAATTAAAAAGTCTTCCAAACATAAGAAACCAAAGTAATAATTGTTTCAATCACTCATTTACCACGACCACTACCAGAAACTTTTCTACTCTTGCGTTTAGGAGCTTTAGGTCGTCCTTCATCACTAGGAGTGTCATCTCCACTGCTTTGTTGTTCAACCATCCGACTTGAACCTTCCCCTTCTCGGCGACTCCTCTTCGACGGCATGGTCTGGCTTGGATCAACCTGGCTTGTATCGACAAGGTTGGGATTAAAAACATTAGTTATTTGGTTGTAGAGGTCTGTTTGTTCTCGAGTATCCATCGGCTCTCCACTCCGGATTTTTGCCATCATTTTCTTCAACAATTTAGCACTTGCCTTCACCTATTCTCATCAAAAACATAAGTAACTATTATTTTTCAATACTTCATAACATTTTGAAAAAAAAAAAATAAGAGTAAATTTCTTACCGCCGAATTCCACAAGATCAAGGCCTCATCACCACACATAGGGGTATGCTTCATAATTTTCTTAGCCTCTTTCTCCACTGCCTTCGCTTTTGTTTTCTCAGCACGGGCTTGTTGGACAGTGTTTATTACACGAGGATGAGAAAATGTTCATACCATTCCATATATCCCTCGTCAGCGGCATTTGGCTCATCAAACGAATCTTGTAACTCTTCAACTGGAACAAGATAATCCCCAAAGTTCTTCTAGTGGTCCACTGATGGAGCAGGATCGTATTTGGGGGTGAAATTCATCTCGGTGTTCTTAGTTCCCCGCTTCTTCACCTTGAAGTTGAAGTTTTCCACTTGTGGGACACTTTGGACACAAGAAACTTGTCTTAATACTCTTCGAGGATTATACATTGTACAACCTCCAGGATGAAATAACGGTCCATTATACGCCGCAACATGTGAGAAATCAATAACCTCAACATCCTCCTCGTCTTCATCTGATGGAATGGTGTAAGGATGGAAAACCACATCTTCCACTGTTAACTTATCCAATGTCTCCCTTATCTCCAACACCCTTTTTTTCTTAATCTTTTCACGTGAGTTCAAAAATTCATATTTACCAGCTGTAGGCTTCCCATAAGGCCAAGGAGTGTGAGCATGAGACAATTGAAGTTTAAGGAAGTGGTCGTACACCCAAACCTCTAAGAAGAGGCAACAAATAATACATTCGCAATACGATTAGTAACAATACACATTCATTCACTTATATATTGAAACACACAAACGATAATTTAACGGGGTACGTGAACAAGGGTGTATAAGCCTCCAAAATATAGACTCTTAAGCCTCGAAGCTTTTCTGAGTTCCTCTTGAACGAATGAAAGCACCGCAATGCCCCAACAGTAGTTGGTCACCTCATCCAGGGGTCCAATAGCTGGAGGTAATGAGCATTTACCACGTGACTCGAAACTGTCGGGGAAGAAAATGGTTCCTAGTTGATATAACAAATAAGCAGTCACATGGTGCTTAACCTTCTCCTCTGTCATCACCAACTTTCCTCGAGAAACCAAATCTTTCGTCCCTGAAATCTCATCAAACAAGGTTTTGAGCTTGATCTTTTTCAACTTCTTCTTGTACGTGCGGTCTGCCTCAAACTCATTATACTCATTACCTTCCTTAGGCTCTTTATTAGCTCGTCTAAAATCACATTGTGCCTTTTTATCGCTCCATCCTAGACACCTTTCGACTAGCTTTTCAAGAAGTTCATAACTCATCGAGGGATCGTAGACATCTCGAACACTTGTTCCTGTAGTTGGTAAGGCTGTGATTCTAAAACAATCATCCGGAGTTATTGCCATCTCACCAAAAGGTAGATGAAAGGTATCCGTCTCTGGATAAGACCTCTCGGAAAATGCAGTAACAGTGACATCATCAAATTTTTGGTGCGCATGTTGTATCCTGTTCCATAGTACACTCAAATACCGCCAAGCGGACCTCATCACACTCATTTTCTATATTCCATATCTTGTTCTTTTGACGTTTCAAAACACGAACAACATTAGTATGATCCTACAAAAGCAACATCATATCTTATATACTAATATATAGAAAAGAACAATATATGTCAAAATATAACAAAAAGACTGAGAAATCTTGATGGTTAAGATTGAACCATACCTTTGTCGCAAAGATCTTGGCGGCCCATGAGTTTTTGTAGCCCATCAATACCTCCCCTCCATCTCTTGGAGTACCATAAGTTGGATTCTTTGGAGGCAAACACAAATTGTCATCAGGAATGTATGAATATCTAGCACAAGGCGTTTTAGGCGTCTTTCTAGGTTTCTTTCCCACTATTTCTACTTGTGCCTCTTCCTCTTCGACTTCCTCTTCATCCAAGTCCTCATCTAATTCAAAGATCATCCTTATCTCCATCTTCCTCATCTTTGTCACCCTCATTTCCTCCTCCTCCAACTGGTTCACCATCATCATTGTCACCCTCATTTCCTCCTTCTGCTGGTTCACCATCATTGGCACCCTCATTTCTTCCTCCTTCAGCTGGTTCACCATCATTGGCACCCTCATTTTCTTCTCCTTCAGCAGGTTCACCTTCTCCACCTTGATGTTGTTCTTCATTGCCCATCTCTTCCACGATCTCTTCATTAACTTGTTGCATTACGTTGTCAACATTATCTCTATTAACACCATCTTGGATGACAACACCCGGTAATGACCCACCTCTATACTTAGCATTTTGGTTCCATGGTGACCGGCATCACAATGTACTTTGCCTCGAGGGGTGGGAGTTCTAAGATCTTCCAGTAAAGGTTTGTTTGATTTTTTGCCTCTTCCACTAATCAAGAAAACAAAAGATATTAGCTTAACCATTTGAATGATTCACTAAATCGATGCAAAATAAGGGTTCTCAGCGTAAGGTTTGGTTAATAGCAAAAGTTCACGAAAATAGGCCAACTCTAATTTTGTGTTCCATAGTATAGTTCGGTTACCAAAAAAATTTTTGGAGAACAAACCGAACTCAACATTGGTAAATGTTAATGAAGAGTTCGGTTTGTCAAAAATTTTATAACAAACCGAACTCAACATGTTTGCAACTCATCAAGAGTTCGGTTTGTCAAGATTTTTTTGTCAAGAGTTCGGTTACATTTTTTTTTCGGTAAAGTTCGGTTACTGAATAGTTTTAGATTTTTATGCGAACAAACCGAACACAATAGCACAGTTCGGTTACATGTGAAAAAACAAATTGTTGTAAAATTTGCTAAGTTCGGTTAGAAATTTTTTTAGGCCTCTTTGCGAACTAACCCAACTGGCAGTTCGGTTAGCTAGTTTTGAAACCTAGAGAACCGAACTGTTCTTCGTGTCTTCCTTTCAGGAAGTTCGGTTAACAAAATAGGGTTTTTTAAAAACTCGACCTAACCGAACTATGCACTGTAACTTCCATTTGAACCCTATTTTGATGATTTCTATTCAATTAAACGAATCAAAATCAAATTAAAAGTAATGGATTTGTTGCAAAATACCTGCGAATCGGTCCCATGGCAGAATCACGCTTCTCCAACCGTCTATTATACTGGATTATGGCTTCACTTGGTAGTTCCACCTCTTTATGAATCTTAAAATCACTCGGCTGATTTGCTAAATGTCCCAATCGAGGACCTTCTCCTTGAAGTATTTTGGTTTGCTTTCGAAGAACCATTCTTATAGTCGATTGATTAATCGACGATGAAAATTTTATGAATCGACGATTAATCGATGAAGACGATGTTGAAATGGGGAAGAAGAAAAGAACAAGAGGGAGAACAGTTTTCTCCTCAAAACTGTTTATTTTTATTTTTTTTTATTTAGGTTTAGGTTTTGTTTTAGATTAAGTTAGAGGCGGTTATTAGGTTAGGTTTAATTTTAATTAGGGTAATGGGCAAATTAGTAATTTCATGATTTTTAGGACATCCCTTAAAAAAAAAGGCTGGTCCCCAAAAAAAGGTTCAAAAGAAAATGGTCTCTTCCAGAGAATCGTGACAGAAAAAATTAAGTGAAAAGTGATCGAGCCAATTCTCTCAGCAGAAAATTGGCCAATGTGTGACCTGCTTCAGGTCGTAGACACGAATAATTTTTAGATCAGGGTCAAAAAAAAAAAGAGAAAATGGGTCATTTGTCCAAAAAAATTTAAAACACGGTTCAAATGGACAAGTAAAAAAAAGTACGGGTGAAATAGCCAAAAAAAAATAGCAAGGATGAAACCGGATTCATCCCGACTTATACTTAAAAAATAGCAAGGATGAAACCTGGATGCATCCTGTGTAAAATAAAAATAAGAAAAAATATTTCGGGATGAAACTGGTTACATCCCGCCTATTTTAAAAATTTTGTCCATTTAAAAAAAGATCTTTTTAATTTTTGGTTATTTAAACAGTATCAAAACCTAAGTGTATTTTTCACCCAGGTATTGTTGATTTTGGTCTATTTGACCAATTTTGTGAAAAAAAAACTAGGACCGGTTTTAACTCTTCTGTGTGGTATTCACCCTCGTTTGGCTCTTGGAATTACATTTAGCAGTGGTTGGAACACCTCGCAAAATTCAATCTGTTTGAGCCTTTCCCTCCGTTTAGCTTGGATTGGTATAGCCAAGAGGAAGATCTTGTTAGGATTTGCCTCTCGTTCAAGCAGATGCAAACATACAAAAAGATAAATGGTAAAAACAGATAAAGGGATTTTTTTTGTTTTTCCGGAAATGTTGAGGGGGTTTCGTACTTCCTGTTGAAGGATAGGTACTTAACGACTACTATAATCTATGTAAGTGAGATAAGCTTGGACATATTAGCTGGGAATGGATGGACACTCACTATGCATACGGCCAGCTGTTGATTGGGATATGGGGTGCTTTAGCAACAAAACACAACACTATTGGCTGGGCGGAGCTTTTTTAATTAAATCACAGGGACTTGTTGATCTGCATCACCTGTATGGGATTAGTTACGTTTGGCTGTTTGCAATTATTAAGATCGAACATGTGATTATCCGATTATAATTAATTTTCGATAATTATGTACATAATCATCATTCAATCAATACCTTTGAATGAACAATAGGCCATTGAACATTAATAAGACAACAGAGAATTAGAAGAATTGTTTAGACGTGTTTCCAGCTCAATGCAAAATCAAGAGATAGCAAACAGAAATATACATATGGATGGCTTTGACTTGGTTCGGAAAATTAGGTGGTTATTTTTCCTAAATATTTATCCTAGTTGTAAAAAAAAAAAAAATAAGACAACAAAAGGTCGAGGCTGCCGGCTCACTAGATGGCTGACATTTTAGATTTGGCCGGAATATAGAAATTTCTAAGTTATCTGTGTATTTTTAAAAATGACAAAGATTGTAGTATTTGTTTGCATTGACGGCGTTAGCTTGCATTCCTAACAAAAATTGGCGGCTTGTTTAGGGTGAAGCAGTCAATGTACTGTAGCTACTAGCATATTATCCTGCAGTAAAAATATGGGCACAAGAAAAAGTAGATAATGATCACTAATCACTCACTCAGCAAATGTCTAGTACGATATCTGACTGGCTGCCGTATAGATGGGGAATATGGGATGTTTGATTATTATTTAAAAAGTAGCTAGTGTCATGGTTTAAGTCACATCCCTTGCATTAAATTCTGATAATTCCCGCTCAACTTACAGGTACCATCATCTTTCTTAATCACGATTCTCCATGGTTGAATTTCTGTATTTTGCATGGTTGTTATTCCATTTCTTTACCCAGAAAAAGATATGTGTGTTTATATTTGGGGCTGGATCCTACGATCTTGCGTACAAAGCACAACCACCAACTTTATTACTCTAGTGAAACGACCGCCGACACTGAGCTAAGTCGGCAGTACATGCTCACCTATATATGCTAGCATTTCTCTTTAATTCTATGAAGATTAAACACTAAACTAACTAGAGATGGCAGGAGCGGATGCGGCTTTTCAGTGGGCAACATAATGGAGTGGACACTCTATCACTTTTAGGAGCGATTCAGAACCTACTCTCATGCTATTAATTGGAAAGTACGCAGCTGTAAAGGAGCAAAGATATAAGAATTCCGCAAATGTAGGCAACATAGCTAAGTTAGATATAAACTTCAAAGTTCAGGCTTTCACTCATGTGTCAAGAATCAATGTAATCTGGGCTGCTAAAATCTCTGTTTTTTGTAACAAATATGCTATCAAGCATATTTGGAAAGGAGATAGTCTATGGTCAATTTTAAACTACTTGAACATATGTACAAACTTGGAATAAAGATGTAATGATGTACTGGAACTCTCCTTACAGTGTGTATGGTCCATTCTTATCAATATTACGAGGGAAACCTGTTTTTCTATTTAAAAAAAAAACACTAAACTAAACAAAAGTATATCACCAATTGGTCTCAGAGGACCATGACGTTAAATGCTATACTCCCTTGGTTTCCGAAAAAAATTACTATTGTTATTTTATTATTTTAACCTAAAACTAGGCAAAATTGAAACAGCGATAATAAACTCTTCTCCAGAAACAAAATATGTAAGGAGTGTGTTATAAGGTGACTGACTGCCTGTTGATGGAGCTACAAATTGGGGGCTTAGAACGACTTTTTTTTAATCTTTTGAATAAAGCCTGCAAATAGATAACTTCTCCAGTTCATTCCTGCACCGGAAAAGTGTGAGAAGCAATATCCAAGATAACATGTCGCATTTTTTAAAAGGAAAATGCACCTCACTCGCTCACCACCAACAACCACTTACCTTTTCAGTTTTCAAGCACAAAGAATATAAACAAACTCATTTTCTAACACAAAAAAAAAAAGTACATAAAAAGGACAGCTAAAAACAGAGATCAGAAAAAAGCAAAAAACAGAATTAACAACTAATTTTCCTTTGTTGCCAATCCAGTTCATCATTTCCTTGTGTCTTTCTCCATTTCTGTTTTGATTGAAACACCATTGCTTGAAAAACCTTTGCTAATTACTGTGCTCACCGTCCAACTATTTTTGAATCCAGTCTTGGATAGAAATGCTAGTACCTGCATCAGATAGCATTAGCCCAAACAACTCTCGAGTAACTAAACTGAAGAATAAAATATCATACGAGTAGCTGGAAATATTTGCAGACAGGGTTGCAACTTATCTTGGGGGCCATTAGGCCATTAGGCTAATGTCAATTAAGAGAAAATGGTGCCGAGCCACATGAAGAGGTGGGTGTTCAATTGCACCCCCTTTAAGTGTGAGCTCCCAACTCCCAAGCCTAATTTGAGATTCCAATTTTAAGTCATTTTAACCCTTTTGCACCCCTCAAACATGCATTGATTTATAACTTGCCTACCCATTTCTTCTATTCCTAGCTCCGCCCCTGTTTCATCCTTTCCTTCCGTTTAGCTTGGATTGGTATAGCCAAGAGGAAGTTCTTGTTAGAATTTGCGCTCTCATTCAAGCAGATAAAAACAGATAAAAGGATTTTTTTTTTTTGTTTTCCCGGAAATGTTGAGGGGGTTTCGTAGTTCCTGTTGAAGGATACGTGCTTAACGACTACTATGATCTATGTAAGTGAGTTAACTTGGACATATTAGTTGGGAATGAAACGACGGCACTACGCGTACGGCCAGCTGTTGATTGCGATATGGGGTGCTTTAGCAACAAAACACAACACTATTGGCTGGGCGGAGCTTTTTTAATAAAATCACAGGGACTTGTTGATCTGTATCACTCTATGGGATTGGCTGTTTGCAATTAATATGCACATGAGATTATCCGATTATGACTGCTCTAATACTATTTAATTCTCGATAATTATGTACGTAATTATTATCCAATGAATACCTTTGAATGAACAATCAAGAACAATTGGCCATTGAACATTTGTAAATTGAAAGGGAATTAGAAGAATTTATGGGCTCATGTTTTACGTACACTATGTTTAGACGTGTTTCCAGCTCAATGCAAAATCAAGATATAGTATAAAAAAAAAAAAAAAAAAATACACATGGATGGCTTTGACTTGGTTTGGAAATTTAGGTGGTTATTTTCTCCAAATTATTTATCTTAGTTGTAAAATATCAAAAAAAAAAAATTGTTAAAAAGATAAGATCCTTTTTATTAAGAAATTATACACTTTTGGTTAGTAACCTAGGAACAAGTTGAGTCCCAACTCCTTTCCGAATAGCAATACCTAATCAATGGAAAATAAAATTACCAACTTCAGTACTAATATCATTACTAACTAAACAGTTCTTAAAACAAAAAGAAAAAAAAAAAAACATCGAGGCTGCCTGCTCACTAGATGGCTGACATTTTAGATTTTGCAAAGATTATATTTTTAAAAATGACAAAGATTGTATTTGTTTGCATTGACGGCGTTAGCTTGCACTCCTAGTTCTTCCTATGAGTGCGTGCGTGGCAACACATACTCACGGCATTAGCTAGTGGTTGGCCGCCGGCTTTGTTTAAGGTGAAGCAGTCAATGTAGCTGCTAGGATTATCCTGAAGCTTAAAATATTTTAAGGTGTAATGATCTCTAATCACTCATTCAGCAAATGTCTGGTACGATATGTGACTGCCGAAAAGATGGGATGTTTGATTATTAATTTTGAAAAGTAGTACTCCCTCCGTCCCCGATATATAGGCGGAGAAGTGGGTTTCTCTTAGAATAATTTTTTTTTTTTTGATTTCATACATATTCATCATCTTTCCTGTTTTACCCTTTGGACAATTTCCAATATTAGAAATATTAACTTAATTGTGGTGATAAGTATCTATAATAAATAAGGGTAATGTATGGAAAATTCCATATTGGAATTGAAAATCCGCATATCTAATGGGACTATAAATTTTTAAAACTCCGCCTATATAATAGGTAGGGGTGTCAATGGAAGAATATCCGTCGGATATTAGGAATTCCGTTATCCGACAGGTTAAGGATTATCGGATATCCGATATCTGATAGGTTAAGCTATCGGATATCCGATAAATATCCGATAATATCCGGTTATACCAAAAAAGCTTAAAAACCCTTGTAAAACATTTTCATAATTGACACTTATCGGATATTTATCCGATAATATCCGATATTATACTCGATATTATCGGATATCGAATCCCAAACTTATCAACTCGAACATTAAAAGAAAATCACCATCAATTAGTAGGGGAAATAAGGGTTTGGAAAAATTACAATTACGTCCTTAACATATCGGATATCTAAACAAACGGATATAGCTAATTCCGATTCCGATATGTTAAGGAAGAAATATCCGATAACATATTATATCCGATATCCGATACAACGGATAAAATCCTATAGGATATCGAATAATCGGAAACGGATCCCGGATATCGGACCAATATTGACAGGCCTAATAATAGGGACGGAGGGAATACAAGACTGCTTTAACTACTCCACACGCAGTGTCATGGTTTAAGTCACATCTCTTGCATTAAATTCTGATAATTCCTGCTCAACTTACAGGTACTAGTACCATCATCATCAATGTGATCTTTCTTAATCACGATTCCCCACGGTTAAAATCCTTTCTCTATTTTGCATGGCTGTTGTTTTTAAACTTGGCTCGTTGCACGATCTTACATAAAAAGCACAACCACCAACTTTATTACTTATCTATTCCACGGAACAACCGCCAACACTAAGGGGGTCAAACCATTAATTACGGGATGAAAATCGTGTCCTCAACCACGGCATTCAGATGTCGTACTAGATACTCAATAATCAAACATCCCATCTATTTGGGAAGTAGGATGGCCATTTGCCACCCAAACCCATCCCCGTGAGTACCCGTCCCGTTTGGGTAGGGTTTTACCCGCATAAATGGGGATGGGTTCCGGTACGCGTAATACCCGAAACCTAAGCTGCGGGGATGGGGTGGGATGGGATTCAAGGTCCCCGTCCCATACCCGCCCCGTAGCTTTTATATTATAAGGGTTTAGATTTTTATCAAAGAATTTATCGAATTTTTATACTTCTATCACTTAGTCGAGCTTTCTTTCATTTATTTTTATACTTCTGTCACTTCTTTCATTTATTATATTCTTGAACGTTCTTGTATATTCATCACTTTCGCTTCTTTGTTGTGATCAGACACATTCTCTAAAAGAAATGCAAAAAACATCTTATGCAGGCATCCGAAATATCTTCTCCTTCATATGTAGAAAAACAATCAAACTCATCTTAATAATCAAACCCCTAATAATCACAAAATCAAAATCAGAACCCTAACCCCCAAATTGAAAACCAAAATAGAAAAACAAGAAAGAAAGAATCATAACCCCTAATAATTACGGGATGAAAATCGTGTCCTCAACCACGGCATTCAGATATCGTACTAGATACTCAATAATCAAACATCCCATCTATTTGGGAAGTAGGGATGGCCATTTGCCCCACCCAAACCCATCCCGTGGGTACCCGTCCCGTTTGGGTAGGGTTTTATCCGCACAAATGGGGATGGGTTCGGGAATGGGTAATACCCGAAACCTAAGCTGCGGGGATGGGGTGGGGATGGGATTCAAGGTCCCCTCCCATATCCGCCCCATAGCTTTTATATTATAAGGGTTTAGATTTTTATCAAAGAATTTATCGAATTTTTATACTTCTATCACTTAGTCGAGCTTTCTTTCATTTATTTTTATACTTCTGTCACTTCTTTCATTTATTATATTCTTGATCGTTCTTGTATATTCATCACTTTCGCTTCTTTGTTGTGATCAGACACATTCTCTAAAAGTTAAAATAGTGAAAGAGATACAGATAATGCAATGGTTAACATGGACGAAGATAGAATGAGAAAGGAAAAAATAGCAAAACTAATAAGTCATTTACAGATTCTTTTGTTCACTTTAAGATGAATTTCTGAATTTTAAATTTTAGAATGCATTATTCTTATGTTATTATTTTTGTTTAAGTTTTGATTATAAATACATATATGTATTAACACCGTGTTACGGATAACCCATGAGAAACCCGCCCCATACGGGTATTCCCCATACCCGCCCGCCCCAATTCATGTGGGTAATGGGGTGGGTATGGGTAATTTTGTTACGAACGGGCGATGGATCGGGATTGGCATACCCGCCCCATACCCACCCCATGACCATCCCTATTGGGAAGGAAATCAAGTAGCAGATGGTCTAGCAAACGAAGCGGCGGACGGAAGCCAAACAACAAATTATTCAACTAAAATTTTGGAACAGGCTATCCCACCTTGCATTAACCAAATTATATTAAGAGACTATATGGGTCTCAAATTTCCTCGTGTAATAACAATTTAATTTTAATATATATATGCAACTACTTTTAATAGATAACGATTATTACATTAACTAGTTGGAAGCCTAACAAGCTAAGCTCCAACGACATACTACTACATTAATTGAACAGGTTGCTGTGCTAGCCTACCAACGGGCCTCATGGAGAACCTTGCCAAGGGGGGAAACGGGGGCGGGGGCGAGATTGTGTCACAAGGGGGCAAACTAACACTACCTTCCATGTTAATTCCGCAATATTACGCCATTGGGGACTCGAACCTGGGACCTCCTGGAGCGCATTAAACTTTGGGGAACGGGGATGACCAGCTGAGCTAGGGGCCCGTAAAGGAAACATCCCATCTATACCGGCATATCTCTTCGAAGATTAAACACTAAACTGCCCCAAAATACCACCATTTGCTCTTAGAGGACCAGTGGTGCGAGTATAACCAAAGACCAAAGAAGGAAAAAAAAAACCAAAATTTGGGTTTAGTCTGGTGTGTGACGTTACGGGTGGAAGACTAAATTTGGTGGATGAAAATTACCGGGTGTGGGGCGTGAAGTATACGATCGCCTGGGGTGTGGGGGAGATTTCGAAAATTCAAAGAAAAAAAAAAAAAAAAACAATGGGGCGGAGGTAAACTCAACGCCCCATTCAAAAAATTTAAAAATCTTCATGGGGCGGTGGTATAAACCACGCCCCATTCAAAATCAAAAAAAAAAAAAAAAAAAGAAGGGGCGGAGGTATAAACCACGCCTGGTGTGGGGCGTTGAGTATACGTTCGCCTGGTGTGGGGCGTACATTATAAATCCGCTTGGTTTTGGGGGAACATTATATTAACGCTCGACTATATTTGGATTTAGTCTTTGGTCCCCGACCAAATATAATTTTTTTGTTGATTTATATACCCGGGATTTGGTCGATGATCCGTCCCGCTACGTGTTGGAGACCAAATAAATGGGTTTAGTCGCCCCAGGGTAGCTTGCTCTTAGAGGACCATTACCCTAAAAATGCTATATTTTCTCGTATTTTGATAAAAAATACTATTACTATTTTGCTTCATACTAAATTGAAAAAGTAATAATAAATTTTATCCACTTGTGGCTAAATTGAATATGGCGCCACAAAATCGTGGCTCTTAAATTATGCACAAAATGAACGACTTTTTTTTTAATCTTTTCAATAAAGCCTGCGAACAGATAACTTCTCGGTTTCATTGCTGCAGTGGAAAAATGTGAGAGGCAATATCCATGATTAACATGTCCCATTTTTAAAAGGAAAATTCACCTCACTCACTCACTCACCACCACTTACCTTTTCAAGCACAAACAATATAAACAAACTCATTTTCTAACCCTCTCCCAAAAAATTATCATTCATCCCCTCTAAATTTAGCAGTCCATTTCACGCTTCACAAAAACGTTGTTTTTTTTTTTATTTCATTTTTTCTTGGTCTAACAGTACATAAAAAGAAAAAGGACAACTAAAACAGAGATCAGGAAAAAAATCAGAATTAACAACTACTTTTCCATTTCTTCACAATCCAGTTCATTATTTCCTTGTTCATTCTCTCTTCACATCCTTTCCTCTCTTTTGCATCAATCATTCAGTATTCCTCTGTTTTTATTGAAACCCCATTACTTGTAAAACCTTTGATAGTTACTTCAAGTTAAAGAAAAAGCCTAACTTAATCTCATTTCTAGAAGAAAAATTTAAACCAACTTTATATCATATATATATCAAATATTATCTTATACTGTCAAATTCTCAACAACTTGCTAATTAAAAATAGTTTCTCTTTATATTTTTACTATTTTCAAAACAGAGACAAACTAATTGTTTATTGCGAATTCGGTTTGTTTTTACTCGCATTGTTTCTGGGTTTATTTATACTTCTGCAATCATAACGTGTTACTAAGAAGAAGGAATAAAATCTCCGCCTATCTCCGATATTTCACTCATCAATGAGAACACAGCCTTCTTCTGGTAGTACCATGAATTACAAGGTATGAAATTTCTCAACTTTCAGTGCCACTAATTTAGCAGCTCATTTCATCAAGAGTTGCAACTCACTTGGAATTTTTCTTTTGTTGGTGTTCTTGTGTGGTGGTGGTGGTTATAGTCATCATGGCCAAAAGTGGTTGTGAGAAAATGGCTAAACATTAAAACCGGAGCTGATGAGTTTCATTCAGATCATAAAATTACAGGTAATTTATTTTCCTGGGTCTGGATATTGTTCTAATTTGTATTGCTCTTAAAAACTCGAAAATTTTAAGATCACGACAGTAAATTTGTATCTGAAACGATAGTTTATGAATTTATCAACATCATTGTTTTACTTGTGCTGAACTACAAGGATGGATAACTGGACATTTTGAATTTTTATTTTCAAGATATGGCTGGAATCAATTCAGTAGAAGATCATTATGACTCAGAAACTTGGCTGACTGAGGCTGCCGCAGAGAGTTTGAAACGTCCAAGGATTGAATCAGACAATCCAGCATCTGTTTCAGACCCTCTGAACAGAAGGTACCCTACACCATTTATTGTAATAATCCCATAAGTCAGTGAAGGTCAGTCTTTGTTGATTGGCTAATTTATTTATTTTTTTGTGTTTTGTTTTGTTGTGTTTTGTTCTGTTCCCGTTGTTCTTTCAAACTTAGGCCACTTTTTTCTCCAAAGACTGGATCAAAATTCTAACAGTAGCCATCAATGCATTTGAAATTAGGAGCTTGTAGCTTGACAAAATTGCATCTACACCTTACCCAATATTACTGTTTCCTTGGTCGATTAGTCCCCACTGCAAGAATCGGCAAATTATTAACAAATAGTAGGAGTTTTTGCCGCAATGGAAAATTTTCTTTGTGGATCTGAGTTATTGCAACCTGAAATACATTGATCACCACCCCACGCACTCAATAGCGACTTGATTAGGAAAGCTTCACCAAATTAGTCTTGGCCCAATTTCAGTTTGCAATTTGACAAGGAATTTTGTCTGTGAAGCAGGCGTGTGTGCCAACTTGCATTTTCCTGTGTTTGAATTTAGTAACTCACCAACTTCTGTTTTGGCTTGCTTGGACTGCAGGATGTTTGTGGGTACATGGAATGTTGGAGGAAAATGTCCTCACGAAGGGTTGAATTTAAAGGATTGGCTACTAACCCCAGTTCCTGCAGACATTTATGTTCTTGGGTAACTTTCCGCCACCCATGACAAGTTGTGTTTTTCAATCGTGCAAATTCGATAAATAGGATTGTTACTTATCCGGTTGGACTGTTTTTTCCATGTGCCAGGTTTCAGGAAATTGTACCATTGAATGCAGGGAATGTATTAGGTGCAGAGGACTACGCTCCTGCCTCAAAGTGGCTTTCACTTATACGCCAAGCTCTGAATAATACTGATAAGAATACGGAATTCGCCCAAAATCCTCTAAGGCGCAAAGAACATAAGAATATCAAAACTAGAATTAGCTTCTCTGATCTGATATCATTAGAGGATGAATTGGATGAAGATGATTTAGAAAGACATTCAACTTCGAGTTCAAACTCGGACATAAAGGATGAGGACTCAGCACCCTCTAATTTTTCGATGAGGCGTAAATCTCCAAAGAGTACTAGTAGTCGTTACTGCTTAGCTGCAAGTAAGCAAATGGTTGGCATATTTTTGTGTGTGTGGGTTCGAACTGATCTTAACCAACATGTCAGCAATTTGAAAGTCTCGTGTGTTGGAAGAGGCATTATGGGTTATCTTGGAAATAAGGTTAGACATGACGCTAATGAAATTAAATAATAGCTTACATTTTGCTGAATTAAAACATTTAGATTGACGTGCGTAAAACCATTCAAGTAGTGGGTATATTTTTGCAGGGTTCGGTTTCAATCAGTATGACATTGCGTGATACAACCTTTTGCTTTGTGTGCACCCATTTAACTTCTGGAGAGAAAGAAGGTGACGAGGTTCGAAGAAATTCTGATGTTATTGAGATATTGAAGAAAACGAAGTTCTCTCAGTCTCAGAGAGTATCTGGACAACCATTTACACCTTCCCCTGTTAGCATTTTAGAACATGAGTAAGTATCTATTCAAGTTTTGCTCATATAGACGAGGAGAATCACAGGGCCAATGTCTGAACTTTCTTTAATTTGCAGTCGTACTATTTGGCTTGGGGATTTGAATTATCGACTCGCATTTCCTGGTGGCGACACAGATGAACTTCTGAAAAGTAAAGATTGGGAAACACTTCTCAAGAAAGACCAGGTGAGATCCGTATAACAGAAAGAAAAAAAATTACAGTAGAGTAAAGATGCGGTTCACATTTCTTATTGCAAAACATTAAAAATTTAGTGCTTTTCGAGTAATTGGTTAGAATTGGTGTGCAGCTCATGATAGAACAAAGAGCTGGCCGTGTGTTGAAAGGATGGGAAGAAGGAAGCATATGTTTTGCGCCTACTTACAAATACCTTGATAATTCTGACCAGTACGTTGCGCAGAACCAAACATCCAAGTCAAAAGAGAAGCGAAGAACACCTGCCTGGTAAAGTTCTTCTCCTCTTTTCATTCTGCAGACCAAGGAGTGTATCAACGCTGATATAATTAGTTGCATAATGTTTATTTCCAGGAAGTTAATCTTTCTTAGTTGGGGAATGCAGGTGTGACAGAATACTATGGAAAGGAAAAGGAATGAAGCAGATGTGGTATGTAAGAGGTGAATCAAAATTTTCAGATCATAGGCCTGTCTACTCCATGTTCTCAGTGCAACTCGACACCCCAATTGACGGAAATAAAGTACAGAAGTCAACCAGCTCCTCAGCCTCATCCTCTGCAACTACGACAACAGCACCAACTTCTACATCTTTTTCCCTTAAAAGTAAAACTTCTACAGCTTCTACTACTTCTACAAAGGGAATGCATTTGGCAACAGCATGTGTTGCCAAAGTCCAAGCTGAAGAGCTGTTGGTACTACCTAATATTGCAACAGATGCTTCCAGTTCAGGTTTCCGAACATCCCATCACTAAAATCCGTACTCGAAACATGATTCAGTTATAACGAGAGGTAAATTTGTATATATATGTGGTACTGATTCAGGGGTGGTGTCTCATAATTTTAAATTCTGCATCACTCCACTGGATCAGTATCTATAAAGAGTATCTACTAGACCCCAAAGAGATTGCGATGAAAAACAATGAGAGGCTTGCAGGTGTGATGCTGCCAAGACTTGAGTGGAAAAGCAACTTTCATGAGTTATTGGAGGGCATGAAGACATCAAGCATGCTTCATGTGGTGTATCTCTATAGTTAATTTTGATGTCAAGGAAAATGCTAAAAGCCTAAACGAAAATGAAAGGCTTAGGAAATTAAAGGACTAAGTGTCAATGTATGATGCATCTAATATGGAAAGAGTCTAAAATCAATATATCTAATCTAATTATAGAAAAAAAGTTACCGATTTTAATTCTGTATAGAAAATCATATACTTTGCCAGGTTCTGATCCTTGCAAGCAGTGGAGGAGCCGAAACAGAATGGGGGGTGGGGGTAAAAAAATTCATAAAATTTTTGGGGGACTATATACTAATGTTTGACGGGCTAAGTACTAAATACAGGAAAAAATGAAGGTCATTTATATGGTTATCAAGATTTTGGGAGGGCCAGAGTTAGGGTTAGTTAGGGTAACTTTTAAGTGAATGATAGATTTTGAGTCATTAGGCAAATTTATAACGTGCTTGGATATCTTTTAACTTTTAGAAGTCAAAAAACTGCTCCAAAATGCGTTGTACAATCACACAAATCCCGTGCCTTTTTGAACTGCTTTGTCATTACTAAACCCTCTCTCCTCTCTGCAACTCTGAAGAGTCTCAAACTCATCAATATTTCCATGATTTAATCATTGTTCAATCATCGGTTCTTTGAATTTTTTTCTCCGATTCCTTAAATTCATTAATTACCAATCATTTAATGTAATCATTTCCCCAATTTTTATATCAATTTATTAACTTTTCGCACAATTCTTCACATTCTTAAAGTAGCAGTTCAGAAAAACCAAAATCAAAGGCAAGTTTCTCCACCAACCTGATTTCCAAGTAAGGAAATCAGTGTTATAATCATCCCTCGTTTCCCATTCTTCCCATGATCTTCATTATCTCAGGCTTATCTTCATCGTCAACCCATTTACTCCACAGTCACTGAAACCCATCTCACCTGTAACCGCCAAAAAATACTCAGCAAATGCCTTTGATCGGTTTTATTCAAACCTATAATATTGCCTGTCTTGGCCTCCCTTTCTCATTTCACAAAAACAACACCAACATGAATTCTAATCAATTCAATCCCGATAATGATCAACATTTCTCCAACTTATTATCTCAGGAAAAATCTGCCTCCACCATTAACCTGAACACTAATTTTCCGGGTGCCAAATTAAACCACCATAATTGCTTAGTTCTCAAAATCATCAAAGCAAAACCTCCACAGATTAACACAGTAAGAGAGATATTGCAAAGGTTATGGAAAACTAATCATCCATACTACATGTCAGCCTTCACAAAAGATTCTTTTTTAATCAAATTTGAGTCTCATGCAGACTCGATTATGATTATGGAGGGCACTCCCTGGATTATCAAAGAAGAATTGTATGCGTTGGAAAAATGCTTACATGGAAAACTCCCATCAGACTACAAGTTTGAAACTGTGGAATTTGGATTACAAATACATGGTCTCCCTGTGGAAAACTTATCTGCCATATTTGTTTTCGAGTATATTTCTCAATTAGGACCAACAAGACCGATTCGGGGTTATGAGGCTACTTCTTGGGGAAAATTTGCTAGAACAAAAACCCACATCAACATCAACCAACCGCTCCCTCAAGCTCTAGCTTTTCCGCTACCAAACAATCCCGACTATGTGATTTCCATAAAATATGACAGATTGCCTAAATTCTGCTTATTCTGTGGTCGCATTGGTCATTCGATGAAAATCTGCTCAAAAGTTAGTGTTCTCAAAGATTATATCTTTACCAACTATTCAGAAGAGTTGCATGCAGAAGCAATGGAGATGATACAGCCGAATTTCTCTCCAACAATTAATGCCTCTATCAAGTCACATGCATCTGCAATCCCAACGTTCAAAGATATTTATAAAGTTGATGAATATGCAAATGAAGCACCAAATTCTAACCATACTCCAGCGAGGTCTACTTCAATCCCTGCAATATCTCCTTCTAATTCTGCAATTCAATCTACTAATCAGCAAAGATTTGAGAACGTTACTGCTTCAGGCAATATATCATCCAGCAGATTGAGATCAGAAATAGTGATCCCAGATAATTTTAGAGTTGAACGAAGATCCATGGAATTCTTCAACTTTGAACGAAGGCCTTCTGGTTCAGATTTCTTCCCAAACACTGGAGACAATTCTAATGTACCGGTACACTTGGGTATGCAAAATATACAAAAAGGGGAAACTTCGTCTCATTCTTCATCAAGGATAGACCAGCAATAGTCTTCTAATTTTAATCCAAAGGATGTTCTACCTGTCTCTGAAAACCAGGACTGTCTTAATCCAATCTTGGTTTATCCATATTGCTACGGTGTTGAAAGGGATAGAAAGACAAGTATCACGTACAATGGTGATTATTCTGGCAAGGAACGAATGCTTCTGGGATCTTCTGAAGGCCATTATTGTGGTGTTGGCTTAGATAATACTTTGGTTATTCGATCTTCACATTCTGCAGACCCAAGAATTATTGGGTCTGACAAGGGAAAAAAGGTTGTGGCTAAACCTCCATCTAAATCTTATCACTCATCTGAAGCAAGAATGCCTAAGATAAGACAAGAGGAAAGCTATATTCGGTCTAACTCTCCATATCCCAAAGCTCATAGAAAATTGGTACCTGGATCCTCTTCAAATGATGGTAATGCGGCAAACCCTAAACAGCCTCATGATAAATGTTAATTCTAGCATGGAATTGTTGGGGGTTAGGGAATCCTCCAACAATTCGAGCTTTGAAAAATTTCCTCAGAGGTACTAATCCATCTATCCTTTTTCTATCTAAAACAAAGATGTCATAAAGTATGTCTGCTTTAAGAGTTAATCAATTTGGTTTCCAAAATACTTGCTTTGTCTCTTCTGTGGGAAGAAGTGGCGGCTTATGGCTTCTTTGGAAGGAGGAGATTCATCTGGAAATCATCTCACAATCACTCAATCTTATTCACGTTCAAATCGATCAGCAAGGAATCAGAATCCCATGGCATATTTTTTACATTTACGGTCCTCCTGTAACCTCTCATAGAACTAGATTCTGGGAAAATATGACTAATTATGTTCAAAATTTCGATGGTTGTAAATGCTTTATTGGAGATTTTAATGCCATTTGTTCTAACAATGAAAATTTTGGAGGTTTACCGGTGTTAAACTCAAATATTCCATATTTTAACAATTTTATTCAGCAGAATCACTTGATTGATTTGGTTTATAAGGGGCCAGCATACACTTGGACTAATGGTCTTGCAATTGAAGGGTTGATCAAACAACGCTTGGACAGAGTATTGGCTAACCCGTAATGGTGTATAACTTTTCATAAAGCTGATGTATTACATCTACCGAGAATTTCCAGTGATCATTCTCCGATTCTGTTAAATACTTGCAGAAATATTGTCACTACACCACCTGAATATAAGTTTGAAGCATTATGGCCATCGCACCTTGAATTCATGATTAAAGTGTCAGAATGTTGGTCAGAAGATGAGACTGAAGGTATTCAATCTAAACTTCGGAAGCTAGGATCTTTTCTCTCTGCTTAGAGCAAAGGAAGAATTGGCTGTATAAAACACAAAATAACAATTCTTAAAACAAAATTATTGAGAGTTCAGGGATGGAGACCCACAGCTGCAAATATCCAAAGAGAAAAAATGATCGGTGCGCAGCTGAACGATTATCTTATTATGGAGGCTACATACTGGGACCAGCGTATGAAACAACAATGAGCGAAAGATGGTGATCGCAACACTAGATTATTCCATTTATCTGTTCAACATAGACGGCGCAAAAATACTAGCAGCCATTTACTGGTTGATAATCAGGGTTGGATTTCAGATCAAGAAGAAATTGCTCGTGTTCTTATACATTACTTTCAGTCATTATTTCAACAACCAAGTATGCCTAATATCCCTCAATTTTCTCTTCAATCCCAATCTAATTTTGATATGGATAATGAAGCTTTATGTAGAGTGCCTTCTATGGAAGATATCAAAGCAGTGGTTAGTAAAATGGGCTCCTATACTTCTCCTGGTCCGGATGTGTATTCACCTATTTTCTACAAGAAATGCTGGGATATAGTGGGTTCAGATGTATTCAAATTAATTCCACAGATTTTCCAATCTTCAGTTTTTCCGGAGTCATTGAACCATACAAATATAACTCTGATCCCGAAAATAAAGAATCCTTCAAAGCCTTCTGATTACCGTCTAATATCTCTATGCAATGTGATATACAAGATTGACACCAAGATATTATCAGATAGAATCAAACCCTACTTAGAGGATTTCATCTGCTGGTCTCAAAATGCATTTGTTCCTGGTCGTCAGATTATTGACAATATTATCATTGCAAAAGAGTTATTACATTCAATGAACAACTCTCAAGCTGTTAATGGTCACTTTGCTCTGAAAATTGACATGGCAAAGGCATACCACAGGGTTAGTTGGAAATTCTTAGGTGATATGTTACATATTATGGGTGTTTCTGGAGCAGCTTTTTCATTGATAATGGCGTGTGTCTCAACGGCCTCACCAAAAGGTAACTTCTGTAGTGAACGGGGGATTCGTCAAGGCTGTCCCTTATCTCCAACCCTTTTTATAATCTGTTCACAAGGATTATCGTTGCTTATGGTAGGCCTTCACCTATGACCCGATCGGTCGAGACCAACATTGTACTTGCGTTGCACGACAAATTCGAATCGCGCCAGACGAGCATGGCGCCTTTGCTTTGAACAGGCGGGAGTGGGTTTCAAGCCGTCACGCTCGTCCAGTAACTTCTCCCAGGCACGCAATGGAGGGTCGCGATTAGATTAAGCAGAGAGCAGGTCGTACCGAGCATGACCATAGTGGGCCCATCACCCTCATGTGTTCGGCCAGGGCATATCACGCTCTGGTCGATCCAAACGTGCGTCCGAGCTAGCACGCCAGCGCCTCCCCAGAGCACTGAGCGAGTCTCGGCCAGCTCGAGCTTCACGGGATGATTTGAGTGGCTTAGATCACGTTTTCATGGGATAATCGAGTATAGGTGTGAACACCAGCCTCACCACCTACATCTTTGGTATGATCGACCAAGGCCAGACCAAAGATGGGTCGTCTTGAAGCTTCGCGTGACAAACTTGGGATGTCACGCGGTTTCCAGCCTCGCCCTAACGCGATGGATTTGCGCAAAGCCGTCTCGACCACTCGACTTTACCGATCAAATTGGTGGCCTAGATCAGCGCCTTCATGGTGATGAGAGTATGGACGTGCACAGAGCATCGCATCACACACATATGCCGTCGGTCCTCTCCAAATCCCCTTCCATGCTTGTTTCGACCAAGGCGAAGAGTGATAACCCGCGCCTCTTCAAAAACCTAATATTCATTAGGTGCGAATGAGTGTCTCGAATCATCTCATCGAGTCCAACTTCCACGAGCTTGGTGCTACAACCACGGTCGAGGAGTATATTGGTGCGTGAGGCGTCATTACCCATCGCTTTACCACACCACTGATCAGTGCACGTCATATACACGCGATACTCACTGAAGTGGCGACTGCACGAATAACGCGATTATTCAGTGATGTCACTTCTTATGCTATCTTTCATGGATTCCGCGATCCGCACATTCCAGGACATCAATCATATCACAAGCGGGGATACATGCGGGTATTGATGCAGCGGTTTACGACGTGCAACGCGCCATCACAAGAACGTTTCGAGAGAGTCGTGGACGGTTAGAAATGAACGAGGGAGAGTGGGCAAGGCGGTCGTGTGGCACTGACAGCACAACTCGGCTACTCCATCCTCACTTCCTCCAGCTACAGAAATAGTGAATAAGGCTCAATGACTTGTATAAATAGGTTCTCCTTTATTTCCAAGCAATAACCTAAGGGATTAGACAAGACAGAAAACCAAGTGTCTAACTGATATTGAGCACGAGAGCTTGCTTGCATCAATC
>JAJJWW010009537.1:0-15691 GCA_023531295.1 Papaver armeniacum
ATGGACTAATCTTGGGCACTCATTTGTTTTGGCGTGAGTTTTCGTAGGAACGGCACATGATGCACGCTTTTACAGACTTTTTGGGATGCAAGGGGTATGTATGTGAACCCTACCACAAGGGAACACACAACATAGCTAGAAGAAGCTAGCTAAATCGTAAACCAGCAGTGTATTAAAAGTAGCATATATTTGCAGTAGCTTTCCGATTCCTGTTTTTGCACTGTCTACATGTTCACTCGGATCCACACGGAGACACGGAGACACAAACTTTTTTTTTTTAATAATCAAAGGCCTTCAAAAAAGACTAATGGTCTTCCTCAACAAAAGGCCTAAGCCAGACAGGAGGGACGGACCAGTACATAGAAGACTTGTTTGTTTTCGCCTATTTAGCTAGTTCATGAGCAACAGAGTTCCAAGTTCTAGGTTGAAAAGAGAAAATACAACTACTAAGAGAGGAAGTAAAATATTGAATGTCTTTAAAAATAACATCAATTCTTATATTCCCATCAAAAGAGCCAGCAGAGAATTGAGAGACGGGTCTTGCGCATCGCTTTCAATATGATATGAGTAAGATTTAATTCCTGACTTTCTTTAAACCAGCCCAGATATCTCTAGCCTCAAGCCTCTTTGATTCCACTTCAAACATGATGGAAGCACGAGAAAGAAGCCTTCTTTGGAGAAATCCCTCATCACAAAGCTTTGCACCATTATCTTTAGTAGTGTCATCAAAAGCACCATCGGTATTACACTTAATCCGGCCAAAAGTAGGGGCATCTGTGGTCACTAAAGGAAATGGTATGACTTGGTGGGTTGAGGACTCTAACTTTGATGAGAAGCATGGCCTTAGCTCCATGGATAGCGATAGAGTGAGTTTCTCGAAGGTTTATAAAAACTAAGTTGTTTACGCTAGTCCATAAGGACCAAAGGATGGCAACAAATAGACAATGATTATCCGTAGGGATTCTAGTAATGGGACCAATTAACCGAGAAATTCAACCAATCAATCATAGAACTGAGAGAAACTAGAGGTATTAGCACGAATGAGGCAAGTCTCCAAACATGACTATCAAAGGGACACGAGAACAAGAGCATGCATAACAAATTCACAAGGGTTAGAGCATCTAATGCAAGAGACGAGTGCATAGGCATTCTAGTTTGTAAAACAGACTTAGCAAGTAACACATTTCTACTTTGACCTTCGGGTAAATAGCCGAATACGGTGAGAACATTAATTTTCCAAATGTACTTCCGAGTTTATTGCTAGGGAGGGTCCAGACCCTCTTAATCCCAGGTATGCAGATTTAGAGGAAAATCTGTCATTCTTTGAGAGCTCCCAAGCCCTTCTATCAAGAGTGCAAAGATGGCTTAAGGGAATGGTGATGATCTTCTGAACAGAGGCATCATCAAAATGAGTTTTTAGTCTAATTAAATCCCAGGATCTAGTAGGATCATCAATGAAATAAGAGACTTTAACACAAGGGTCAGGAGGGACCAAAGGGTTGGGGGTGGCAGAGCATAGAGTGGGGATTCATTTATCACACCAGGAGCATGGTTTTTAAAGCGTGAAGCGGCGTGAGCGTTTTCAATTTAAGAAGCGAAGCGTATGTTGAATCGTGAAGCGTCGCTTCATGGTTGATGTTTGAAACGCCCATAAATAATACTTGATTTGTTCTAAGTTAGCAAGGAAATGTAAATTTAATAAGATAATATTCGTATATATAAAATATAAATCCAATTCTCATAAAAATTGTAGCCGTGGCTCGGTGGTTAAGACGAGAATAAGCAAGTAGCTGGTGTTAGGTTCGAGTCCGCCCTCAGAACTTCACATTTTATTTTTTTTCTCTATTAAAAATTTTGGGCGGGAAAATTTAAATTTGGGCGGGAAGTAGGTGAAGCGCATATATTAGAGAATCTAACACGCTTCACAGCAGATTCGCTTCACCATTGCGATTCGAAGCGTTTTGGAACATTTTGGAGCGAAGCGTGAAGCGTACGCTTTTAAAAACCATGACCAGGAGTCTATAAAGTTTCTATCCCCAACAATCCAAGAGATGAAGGGTTTAATCATTTCTTCAATAGTATAAAGGCAACGCTGTGTCCAGAAAAATTATCGGGGTAAAGGCGTTAAGGAAATCGGTTCTACGAAAATATCTAGCTTTGAAATTTTTACCTAACAGACAATCGGGATTTTCAATAATATTCCAAGCATTCCTAGCTAACACAGATAAATTGTTAAGCTCGGCTTTCCTAAATCCAGACCCCCTGATTTAGGAGGCATAAGGCATCCCATCCTAGAAGGTGTAGTTTTATATCTTTAGGATCAAGGTTTCTCCCCACCCAGTGTGAGAGGTGAGAATCCATTTTCTTGTGAGAGGTGTTTGGGGATAAGAAAAGCACCCATCCGATAAAGAGGAATAACCTTTGGCCCACAATTTTAATCAAAGTAGTTACGGATGCTTGTGAGAGGAGCTTATGAAGCCAAGAGGTAATCCTAGCATCAATAGCTTGAAGAAGACCCATATGGAGTGCAGGATCTTAGAAGCCTTAAAAGCTATATGGTACCAAGATATTTCTCCCCTACATCTCTATTGAAAATATCCAAAATGTTAGACAAATGATTCATCAGAGGAGCGGGAAGCTTCTTACTGAACAAAATACCAGATTTTTCAAAATTTATTTCCTGACTAGAAGCAAGAAAGTATTTTTGGAGGTAATCCTTAGTATTTCTAAAATCTTTATCAGTAGCTTTAGAAAACAAAAGGGAATCATCAGCAAACAAGAGATGGATCATACAGGGGGCATTTTACAAACTCGATACCTCCACAAGACCTCTCTTGGTCAAATGATTGATATAAGCGAGAAAGCTTGGAACAAATGATGTAGAGGTAAGTATAGAGAGGATCACCACGTATCAAGCCTCTCACGGGTTTAAGAAGGCTAGTGGGACTACCATTCAACAAAAATAGTAAGAAAAAGTGAAACACATTGATGGATCAAATTAACTTGACCCATTTTAAGTAACACTTTACTAAGAAAGGACCATTCTAACTTATCATAGGCTTTAGACATGTCAAGTTTGATAGCGAGAATACCATCCTTCTTCTTATGATGGTTAACAAAGATACACGGCTCATTAGCAAGAAGAATATTATCAAAAATACTTCTCTTGGGGAAAAGCACTTTGGTTTTGAGATATGATGTTATCCATGAGGGGTTTGGTCTATTGGCCAAGGTTTAGATAGAATTTTATAGATGAAATTACACATGCCAATGGGTCTATATTGGGAGACTATTTGAGGTCAAAGGAACTTTGGGGATTAAAACAATATTGGTGGTGTTGAAAACCTTAGATAGGTGGCCAAACCTAAAGCAAGTTTGTGTCATGTCAATAACAGCATCTCCAAAAATATCCAGTTTTTTGGTAGAAGATGCCGATAAATCTATCGGGGCAGGAGCTTTCTTACCACCGATTTGAAAAAGCAATTTTTAATTTCCTCGGGCAGTTAGGGGATTTAACAAGAGTTATGTTCGGATGAGAATTTACTTGAGTAAACAATCTAAAATTTCATCTTGAAGCTACTTTGAGAGTTTGGAGGAATAAATATTTCTAAAGTAATCCAAGAAGGAGGTACTTATACTATCCCTATCAGTGACCACAGTACCTTGAGAATTTTTAATCCAGCTGATATCATTCCTTTTTCTCCTAAAGAGAGTGACCCTATGGAAATAGGGAGAGTTTCCGTCTCCTTCCAACACTAGGCCAAATGTGGGATTTGGTGACGGTTTGGAATTTTATACCATGACAGTTTTAGGAATAAGCGTCACAATAAGTTCCGCCTTTCGAGAGATAGGTGCGTTTACCCAAGGAACCGTCATTAATTTTTGTTAATATCATGACGCTTGTGAAAACCCGTCATAGTAACTATTTTACTATGACGCTACTTTGTAAAAAGTACCGTAATTAACCTACCAATACGGGGGTGACATTTATAAAGCGCCACGTATAGTTGATTTATTGTGACGGTTTATTATAAAACTATTAAGTTAGCTTAGGTTAAGTTGGTGGCGGATAAAAGTAGGCGACCGTTATCCTAGATGATAATATACCATGACCCTTTCTTATCAAAACCGCCGCAAACTAATTCGGTATAATGGCTTCTTCATGCCCAATATCACTTTCACTATTGTTGGCAAACAATTTATTAAGTCCACATGAGTACGTTCTCAATATCAGGGAGGTACATCAGCTCAGTGCATCAATGGAACAACCAAACTGTTTACAACTCAGTATCAGGGAGGTACATCAGCTCAGTACATTAGCTCAGTGCATCACTAGTAACTATTTACGGCTTTCGATAAAAAAAAAAACATAAAACCAAAGTGACAATAAATTTCAAACATTTGGCATAAGATGAAACAACCTGAATCAATTGATATTTACACAGTCGAATCTAAATTCAACTCCTAAAAGAATACATGATATTTAGAGAGAGAAAAACCCAAAATGATCGGTAAGATCCGAACTAAACATTCATTGATGTCCAATGCAAGCAAATTAATATTCAAGAGTTAAAATTTTAGTCCTCATCAGAATCAATTTCCAATGAACTTTCATCGCCCGATGAGAGCCGTCTTCGTCGAACCATCATCCATTGGGTCGTCAATTTCCCAGGGCTACTCCTCTTACGTTTTTATTTTGTTCCTTTGTAATGTCACGCAATCCACACACCATCACTACTATCACGTAGTAAGCGGAGCGAGAATCATCACCCACGTCGGCGGAACCTTCATCCGGAACTACATTATTAAAAGTAGGATTACCCTCCAAGGCCAATGAGTCATTTAGAGCTTCTTCATCACTTGGGTCTTTTCACGAGTTGACATGACAACTGACCATTTAGAATTCGGCCTAGAATGATTTTGGTCTCGTACACATAGAAAACTTGTTTTGCATGGGAAGCCATGATGAGCGGGTCATCTTTATAGCCTAGCCTCCCCAAAATCAAGCGATATGAAACCCAATTTATCTTTTTCTATTCCACGATGATGTACCCAGTCACATTTGAAAACGGAACCCTTATCAAGTAATAGTCAAGAAGCCATATCTCATCGATCACACCATAGTAAGTATTTTCTTCTCCATCAACTACACTTACTCCGCTATTTTGGTAAACTCTTTTAGCTTCTCGTGTCTTAGTGTGATAAACACACCCATTTACTTGATATCCTTCGCATTTAAATATTTCAGGACTAGGCCCACATGCTATTGATTGCAATTCGTCTGAAATGTTGTTATTTGGATCTCGTAGTTCTTCCTTAACCTACAAATCAAGAAAATATACAATTAGGATACTGAAATGTTGTTACTTGATTCAGAATTTTCGGAAACGTACGTATGACGATAATGACATCATGGAGGTGAAGAGGGAATGGATAAGCTATTTTGAAAAAGAGATGAAGGATGATATATAGTTAAATCGTCGAAAAGGGCAGAAAAGGCAGTCGCAAGATAAGGAGCATGCGAATAATTCCTAGAATCTCAAAATATTGTAGTGGCAGTATTAGTAATAGGATAGGTTGGTTACGTGCAATTTACATTTTTTTTGTATCTTTTATTATTTTCAAGGAAATATTTTAGTACTTAATAAATTTTGTACTCTTTTCTTTTTTTTTTATTTTTTCCTTTTTTTTACGTTATATATATGTAAATTATGAACTATTAGCAAGATTTAAATTTAATTCAACTTAGATTCATAATATATATTAGATAACCAAAATATTTGATTGTCAGACACTAATACAACCCACTAATTATGTGATTAACATTGGGATAAAAACTGTCAAAGTAAAGTTTTATCTTTGAGTAGAAATTGAAAAAAGTGTAATTAGAGATGCTATATGATGACAATTATGAAAGGAAAACGTCACCTAAGTAATAGATGCCATGTGATTTCCTATAGAGCAGTCATTGTAATAGTGTTAAAGTGACACTTTGTAAAAGAAAAACGCCAGCAAAATGCACATAAATTGTGATTATATATGAAAACGCTGGAAATTATATTTATCTTGTCGCTTTTCAACTTTATATTGACGGTTTCTCGGAAAAGCAGATCACCATAACATCGTTAAGGTGGCGTTTTCAATAAAAAAATCGTCATGGACGTGCGCTACAATGACGGTTTAAAAATACTTCATGTGATTTTGAAGGCTAACGGTGCGGTTATGTGACGGTTCATAAGTGTCGGCATAATATAACCCCTACGGTGACACGGCTTTGGTGACACTTTCAAATTTTACCTGAACTGTCATGAAATTGATACGGCGACAGTTTTGAAATGTCACCTATATTGATTTTTCTACTAGTGCAAGAGCCAAATCTCCCTGGACTTATCCTTCCAATAGAGTTCCTCAAGATTATATAGATACTCTAGTCTAGCTCTTAGTGTAGTCGTAGAGGAGGAAACAGAAGGGTTGTGAATTTGGAGATCAAGAAGATCATCCCTAGTGGTTTTGATGTTGGTTTGGAGGTTACCAAAGGAAATCTTATTCCAATCCCTAAGACCTCTTTTAGTATTGAGGAGTTTATGTTTAAGTTTAAAAGCTGGAGAACCGGGGGACATTGTGGACCAAAAATTAGCTATAATGTCCCTACAGTGGGGTCTTCCATCCACATAGACATAAAGTAGAAGGGTTTTGGCAGGAAATTAACTTCAAAATTAAAACCAATATGCATGGGGCAATGGTCAGAAGAATCCCTAGGAATATTATTCACACAAAACTTAGGACAAAGAGATTCAGCTTGAGAATTAAGAAAACATCTATCCAATCTTTCAAGAATAATACCAGGCCCTTGTTGCATATTAGACCAAGTAAATCTAGGACCGGAGAAACCAGGATCATGTAAATCAAACACATTGAAGAAATTCCTAAAATTAATAAAATCAGTATCATCAAGTTCTAGCCCCCCACTTTTATTTTCAGGACCTAAGAGGGCATTAAAATCTCATATGAAGAAAGTTGGTTCATCTATTGGTATAGGTGGCAATTGGCATTGGGTCTCCCAGAAAGCTTGTCTCAAGGCAGTATTAGGTTCTCCATAAATGAAGTGAATGTGGCAAGTTTTTGAGTGAATGATGTCCCTAGTAGTAACATAGATGCCCCTATTACTAGTGGAGACAATATTAAGATCAATTTCCTTCTTCCAAGCGGCACAAGACCACCACTTCTTCCAATACGGGGCACATGAGCGATCAGGGAAAACCCATTTTCTCAACTTTCTAAAGACAAAATCATTTTGCATTTTTGTTTAGACAAGAAAATGATATCGGGGATTCACATTCCTAAGGAGGATACTAAGTTCTTTATTTGTAGATTTTTACCAAGGCCACGCACATTCCATTGAACTATATTCACATTATTTAACAGAAAATAGAAATGACAGGGAAGAGATGAAGAAGATATAGTAGGAGTGGGGGAAGAAGGGAACCTGATTGGCAAACGATTCCCATTAGATTGAGAATTACTATTTCCACTAGCGAGAGATAGATCCTTAGGTTGCATCCAGGAGTTCGGATCAGCGTGCCTCATGAGAGGAATTGTTACATACAACATTATCATTTGAAGCAGCATCAGTAGGAACAATGAAGTTTCCAAAATCTTCAGGAGAGGGATGGGTATTGAAAGTATATTGGGATAAGTTAAAAGTTGAAATGTACCCCAATTTAGTGATAGGAGGACAGAGAGTAGAGTAATCTGGTTCAGAGTTATCAATTTTGAAGGAGGTAGAAGTAGGATCAACCAGGAGGGGAGAAGAGGATCTGGTTCTTTTTCTGAGCTCAGCAGGAGGGTTAATTTTTCTTTTCAAATTGGAAAAAGCATCATGTTCACTGCCATAGAAATAACAACTTTACGAGTCGGATTAGCCGCCCAGTTTTGAACCTTACGGTAGGGATTCTTTGGTGCGGATCGGTCCCGAGTTCTTGGACTCAAGTATAAGACTCGAGTTGGCAAGACTTCAACTTGACGATGGACTTTCTTTAAGATAAGTGGTAACCCATTTACCAAGGGGATGAGTTGCTTGGTTTGGGTAGCTCATATTTCATGAATCTTGAGAGAAGTAGATATGCTACCAAAAGGGCCCATATGGATCAAGTTATTAGGGGACTCCAGAGTTGAAAAAGCTAAATTTTGACAAACAACTGCAGATTTAACTTTATCCACTAAACCAGGAGATGATAACATTTGCCTTTGTGTATATGGTGCTTCTTCAGCTTGGGTGGATGGAGAAATAACTACAGGGATGTTTGCAGTAATTTCAGGAGGTTGTTAAACTTGAGCAGATGGCATCATGAGTCTTGAAATGGTGGATATCTAAGATTTAAAGAAGATGAAGTAGCTTCCTTTATAAGCTTTTGTTTTGTCACCAGTGGGGACAGGAGACAACATCTTTATGATTTATGACACGACAAGAGTGACAAAAATTCCTTGGGACTTTGAAGTACCAACATTCAATAAGGAAAGGTTCCTCACTTCCTCTAGTGAGTAGTGGAATACCGAGTTGGGAGAGCTTTGTTGATTGGAATTCTCACGTAGATTTTGAAATTTTTCTTGAGAGGGTATTTGTCATAAGGATCTTTTGCATCAAGAAGTTCTCAAGGTTGAGAGTGAGTATTTTAGGTCTTCAAATTCTACACATTCTTTGGGAACGTTGCATAAGATGAGCCACATCATTTCTTCATCAAAGGAATTTGAGCATTAGCAGGACAACCATCCGGGTGGTACCACTCAAAGAACAATTAGAAATCCGCGAAAAGGAAAACCACGGGCGTTGTTCATTGACCCAGATGAAATCGCTTTCAGCTAAAAATCTGATTAGAACTTTGTTTCTCAAGCCACTAAAGTTTGTAAAAGTAAGAGTTTACGACAGTGGCCATTGAGAGCAGATATAGTATCTAATAGAGGAAGTGGTGATAGACGCATTTATGTGTCTAATTTGTCCTCAATGTTTCGTATTGTTAATACTCGTTTTTGTCCTTATTATGGTGTTTTGTGTGTTTGTAGGTATTTTTGGAAATAAAGATTGTTGGAAAATTCGGCTCGAAAAGTTGCTCGGAACACCCCGGAGGACATTTGCTATGCGGACTCCCACTTTGGATAAGGGGTAACCCAATTACTAAGGGGCACTTAACCGATATTCGCACCCCCCATTTTGTTGGATAAGGGTGACCTTCTTCATCGTTTGAAAATGAAAATTGGCGGGAAAAAAATAAGTTCGCTGCTGCGGGCGGAAGTTGCGATTTTGGGCTTGATGTAGTGAGACTAAAAATTTGGAATGATTTGGGTTTGTTCCTCTTGGCTAAACAGGCTCGGTTTGGGTCTTTGGCTCGACTAAAATTGGCTAGATACTCGGTTGGAAGGAATCAGAGGACGGGAGATATTCACGAGTTGGTACGAGATATTCATGAGATTTCCTGTGCGTGTTAGAGGATAGAGTGCATCTTAACAGAGTTTTACTCCAACTGGGAGTGTGTCAACACCAGGAAACGCGTGAAGGGTCAAATCAGGGAAGAAAATATTCCCAAAAATATTTTCTTTAAACCCGAGTAATGGAGGATTATTGTAGGTTAATGAGCGAGATTTATAGGTGCTGTTCGCTATAAATAGGTTTCTGGGGTATCATTGAGGGGTATGGAGAGATTGGGAACAGTTTAGCACAACACAGAGTCGAGAAAATCTAGTTACAGGGAACTACCATTTATGCCTGCTTTTGAAGAACACGAAGAACATCAACGCACGCGGGGAACCTATCGTTTCTTCTACAGTGACAACGACACTTAGGCGTGGGTCGTAATACGAAGCGAGACTTAAAATTAATGTGACAATCCTTTGTAACGGTGTTTGCAACAACTATAATCATTGCAAGCCCGGTTTTTCATCATTTCTCCTTTGTTCATCATTTGTAAACCATTTTGAGCAATGAAATCGACTTTTGAGCGTGTTTCCAACATGATGAGCTAGACCCCATTACTGGGACGACGGAGGAAGACAAATTTCATACATGGGTAATTTTAATTAATTCTTTTTATGACTTTTGCACTAATTTTAATTGAAATATGATTTGAATTAATTGGTTGTCATTTAATTTGATGATGTATGCTTAGCTTAAATGTTTTGATACATCATGCTTAGGATTTACAACCAATCTTTTGAGAATCTATCTTGGCAAAAATAAGAGTCCATGTTTTATTTGTTGAGCGATAATTGTTAAAAGAATTAATATTTGAACCTTTTCGTTATGAGTTTGGCCGAATCACGAGTCCCAAGACATCTCTTCATCTGTGACAATTTTTGTATATATTTTTATTATTTTCTTTTATTAATTCTTAAAATCAATCTCGTCAAGTCCGAGTGAACGACAACCCTTCTTACTACAACATCATTGAAAATAAACCATCAATTTTTGGCGCCTTTGCCACTGACAGCGGACTTGTGTATAGATTTGTTTTTAGGTTTTATTATTAATTTTTTTTTTTATTATTTTGTTGCTTTTTTCCCGTTTTAGTTTTTCTATTTGCTTTTGAGACTTGAGTGCGGAGCTTATATAAAAGAAAGTGTTGAGAAGTAAAGCGAAGCCAAAGAAAGAAAAAGAGAGAAAATCCAAAGGAGTAAAGAAGAATATTTTTGTGTATAGTTAATTTATTTTTATTAGATATTTTTTTAGAAACGTAAATAGGCTTTTATTTTTGTAATCTTTTATATTTTTGGATATTTTTATTTTGGACATTGAACATTGGACATTTTTTAAAACCCTAAGGAAGGGTTATTTAAATATAAAGCGCACGGGGAAGGACGACGACATTACGATATCGTCTCGGCCCCTCGGGTTCGTACATGACATAGGAGTCGTGGCCCGAGTCGACTTCAATCGGTTCATCCGTCGGGAAGGGGAGGTAAGAATTCTAAACACCCGAATCCCTGTCGGCGGGTTTAATGGATGATTTCGTGTGAATATATGTCGGGAACCGAATCCAGCTGCTTTAATTTCCTAGTAAAGGGCAAGGACAGGCCATACAAGATAAGAGTTGGATTTCATCACCGTTCTCTTCTTGCCCGCCTTAGGAAAACGATACCAAACGCGAACCTAAGCTTAAAATTTTGACTAGAACGAGGACCGATAGGGTGCGAGCTTAATAGGAAAGTCATTCGAAAATATTGGTTACTCTTTAAGCATACTTGAAGTTCATGATGGTTTACGTAAGTTGAATCGTGGTTTTGCGCCGCCTTGTAATGCGGTGAGGCCTTGGGTATCAAAGCTCCACGCGCCTTCCTCGCCTCTATTCGGCTTACTTAAACTCGGATTGATTCGAGGGGGTTTGCTTAAATTTGTAACAATTCCCTTTCGAAGGATTAGAAGCCGGTCTAGAAACAATCTAAGTGGAGCCATCATGCTTTTTGTTTGCTAGAAATCGGTAGTTTGTTTTGGTCGAGTCGCCTTGTTTGTGTTTGTGTAGAATTCCCTTGCTTGGTTAGGATGTCAAACTGGTATTATAATAGCCATCACAATGAATATGATTATCCAATCGAACATTATGGACATCACTCTTTTTATGACCCAGAGTGTGAATAGTGGTTGGGAACACCAACATTTTGAAGATTATGGCTCATACCATGGTGAGCCCAATTACTATTCACATGAATACCGGTCATACGAGCAAAATTCCTATAATTCCTCCTCTCTAGATAAGGCGCTTAAGATACTTGAGTCAACGCATAAGTTAACGAGAGTCAACACGTGAGTTTCTTGAGTCAACACGTAGGTTAGAGTTAGAGACGGAAGAAAGAATTGTCGAATTACTTTGAATTGCCAATACATTGCTTCAAAAATCACCCTTGAAAATGAGAAAATTTCTATTTACATAATCAAGATGACGAGGTTAGAATTGAAAGCAATACTTTAGATAAGGTTTAACCATTTTCATGTTATGATTATGATGAGGATAGTGTTGATGAAGAATTTGAAATAAATAGGCATAGTGATCAGAATTTGCTACTCAATTGAGCTTTATAATAATAGGGTTATTTCTCGGTTTGAGATCTAATAATTTTAACAATTATTCACCTATTCAAAAGGACGAGGATTTGACTAGAGATCTTGTTTTAGACGATGTAGTATTTCTGTTTGAAGTCGATAATGGTTTTAGAGGAACGGGTTTATCCCGAGAATATTATTTTAGAGTCTAACGATTTAAAAACAATAGTCTTAGGCGAAGAAGATGAACTCGTAGAGCTTTTAAATATGAGTGAGGATGCATCACTTGAGTATAATTTACATGAAGCAATTGACCATTTTCGTGGATTTTGATGATCTAGAAATTAGGGAAATTGTAGATCTATCTAGAGACACCCAAAATTCTAAGTTTGGGGGTGATTATCATTCTCCTTGTGCCTTACCTTTAGCTCTTACAGAGATCCATCACTTGGGACTTGATATGTGTACCTCAACCATTGTGCCAGATTACCTTCATGCTAGCTCTCCCGAACCTAATAATGTCCAGGAAGAAGTTGGTTGTTAGAAACCCATCCTACGGTTGATGTGGTTAACCTGTGCTATGATACCAAAATTGACTTTGTTTTCCCACCAAAAACTTTTCTTTCAATTGTGGGAACTTATGAGTTACAAATGTGTCTGTTATTAAGTTTTGAGACTAAACCTAATTACTTTAGGATATTAGGGTCGACACATTTGTAAGGAAGACCACCAATCTTATTGTGGTCGGTGTGTAAGTCAAAAATGATTGACTTAGAGGATCCTCAATTATTGAGTTATTATTATGTGCTTTTCCGAGTTTTATTTGAGTTTTTCAGACTCAGAACCGATTCGGATCTTAGCTACGAGGAAATCCAACCCATGAAAATATTTTATTTGGACCCGGTTATAGAACCCGAACTCCGAACCACGGCTAGATGTAGTCGTCTTAAACTTGAGGGAAACTAGACAAGGGTGTGCTTTTCTTGGAAGGTTGGAGATTCCTTTTACTTGTGATAGCTCTATTTGGTTTTGATGACCCACATAAATTAGGCTATTACTTTATGATTTTATAAGGTGACTAATCCTTTCTTAGTGGTGAAGACTTTAAACTTAGCACTTCTTGGGAGGTAACCCATGCTCATGCAACACGGTAATATCTTTCCTTAACTCTTTTGCTTCAAATGGTAACAGTTTCTCATTGTTTATGCTTTTAATTTCATCTTTAGAACATTGAGGACAATGTTAGATTTAAGTTTGGGGGTATGGGAGAAACTTTTTAGTTGCAATATATAAAACTCCAGAGCCTAGAAATTTATGTTTATTAAGGATGGCACTAACCAATCTAAGTGGATGGAAGCATCTTGGTTATAGGAGTTGAGGAACCAATCGATTAGATGGAAACATCTAAAGAGTCTATTCATAAAAGCACGAGCTCGGATGTTAGAAAGAAAACATGATAGTTTCGCCATATCCTCGTGATGGAAACATCGAAAGAATCCTAATCACTTCTTTTTCTTTTTACCATTGCTAGGGTGAAATAGAGTGACTGAGAGACCAAAAAAAAAATGAGACCAGACCATTAGACCAACCCGAATAAATTCAATAAATTCGACCACTGGTACCCTTGTATATGCCATTTGAGTTGACCTAGAGTTAGGATTATCGACCCTTGGTTCCATTGTATATGCCGGTGTGTTGATATTAGTCCAGAGACAGTATCTCGGTCCATTAGGATAGGTTCACCTTAATCAACATCATCCACGCTTTCTCTACATCCATCTTCTTAATCTATCCATGTGATTGGTTGACTCAGGTTTATGATGTCCAGAAACTATCCGAGTAGAGCTCTGTCACTTTATATGAATTTTAGTATGCTTGAGTGCAAACTCGTGTACATCAATTGGAATTTCGCATCAGGGTACTTCCTCCTGTAGTCAATAAGTATGCCAACCAAGGAGATCCTTTAGTGCCTTCCAAGGTTTTGCGTACATAGCTAGGGTGCAGAGTAAATGTTTTGTGGGTACACCCTGCGGTAAACCCTACGGAGACAACACTCGCCGCCAGGGCCACCTAGCGGTTTAACACTTCTTTGCCGACGTGCCAAGTGTAGTCATTTTATTTTCTAGAATAAATTTGCTCGAGGACTAGCAAATAATAAGTTTGGGGGTATTTGATAGACGCATTTATGTGTCTAATTTGTCCTCAATGTTTCGTATTGTTAGTACTCGTTTTTGTCCTTATTATGGTGTTTTGTGTGTTTGTAGGTATTTTTTGGAAATAAAGATTGTTGGAAAATTCGGCTCGAAAAGTTGCTCGGAACACCCCCGGAGGACATTTGCTATGCGGACTACCACTTTGGATAAGGGGTAACCCAATTACTAAGGGGCACCCAACTGATATTCGCACCCCCAGCTGTTGAATAAGGACTGACCTTCTTCATCGTTTGAAAATGAAAATTGGCGGGAAAAAAATAAGTTCTCGCCTGCAGAACTGAGTTGCGATTTTGGGCTTGATGTAGTGAGACTAAAGGGCTGGAATGATTTGGGTTTGTTCCTCTTGGCTAAACAGGCTCGGTTTGGGTCTTTGGCTCGACTAAAATTGGCTAGATACTCGGTTGGAAGGAATCAGAGGACGGGAGATATTCACGAGTTGGTACGAGATATTCATGAGATTTCCATGCGTGTTAGAGGATAGAGTGCATCTTAACGAGTTTTTACTCCAACCGGAGTGTGTCAACGCCAGAAACGCGTGAAGGGTCAAATCAGGGAAGAAAATATTCCCAAAAATATTTTCTTTAAACCCGAGTAATGGAGGATTATTGTGGGTTAATGAGCGAGATTTATTGGTGTTGTTCGGTATAAATAGGTTTCTGGGGTATCATTGAGGGGTATGGAGAGATTGGGAACAGTTTAGCACAACACAGAGTCGAGAAAATCTAGTTACAGGGAACTACCATTTCTGCTGTTGTTGAAGAACACGAAGAACATCAACGCACAGGGAACTGTCGTTCTTCTACGATGACAACGACACTTAGGCGTGGGTCGTAATACGAAGGCAGACTTAAATTAACCGTGACAATCCTTTGTAACGGTGTTTGCAAATAACTATAATCATGTTGCAAACCCTAGGTTTTCATCATTTCTCCTTTGTTCATCATTTGTAAACCATTTTTGAGCAATGAAATCGACTTTTGAGCGTGTTTCCAACATGATGAGCTGACCCCATTCTTTGGGGACGACGGAGGAAGACAAATTTCATACATGGGTAATTTTAATTAATTCTTTTTATGACTTTTTGCACTAATTTTAATTGAAATATGATTTGAATTAATTGGTTGTCATTTAATTTGATGATGTATGCTTAGCTTAAATGTTTTGATACATCATGCTTATGATTTACAACCAATCTTTTGAGAATCTATCTTGGCAAAAATAAGAGTCCATGTTTTTATTTGTTGAGCGATAATTGTTAAAAGAATTAATATTTGAACCTTTCGTTATGAGTTTGGCCGAATCCCGAGTCCCAAAGACATCTCTTCATCCTGTGACAATTTTTGTATATATTTTTCTTTTATTTTCTTTTATTAATTCTTAAAATCAATCTCGTCAAGTCCGAGTGAAGCGACAACCCTTCTTACTACAACATCATTGAAAATAAACCATC